>JAOPJI010000016.1:357420-370210 GCA_027122695.1 Merluccius productus
GGACCGGACGTGGAGGACCGGCGGACCGGAAGACCGGAGGAGGAGGACCGGTGGACCCCGGAAAACGAACGGTCCACGCTTCACCCGTTAACAGCCGGGTTGCCAGGTTTTGGAAAACCAGTATTTTCAATCTGGGCTACCAGTGGACAGAATACTGCTCTGTTTCATATAACCGATGAGTATATTTACACATTTATAATAGACACACAACAGACATATTTGCGTGCGAAATAAATAAATAAAACAAAAACAGATAAAAGATTGGTGGACCGTTTTTTAATCACAATTCCTTATTGAGTTTTCTGATTAATTATTTATACAATTGACAATGACTTACCTCAACATTACGAACAATAAGCATCACCATACTTGGACAGTTTATTGTGTATGAGTACATCAACAATAAATCTACATCTACTTTCGGTTTTCTCATGTGTAGCAAATATCGTCCACCCAGGATTCAATAATGTTATACTGTATTTAATGTATGTAGGCTTATTTATTCAATATACACCACGTTCATCCAAATACCATAATGCTTTAATTAGCGCAACGGAGCAACGCGGAGTAATTAGTTCATTTACATCGTTTTTATTTTTTTTATTTAATATTTAATTTATTCCTTGATTTTTTTTAACCGATAAAATGTATAAACGTGTAGCACAGCTGATTCTTTGAATTTGCCCCCCCCCCCTGCTCCCTGCGAAGACGTCAGGCACACAAAAGGGCTTGAAAGGGGGGTGGACTCTTTAAACCTGGCAACCCCAGGCTGCCATCTTTGAGTGTGCTACAGGCCGCGGCGCGAGCGGCCCCCCTCACTCACCACAGGAACGGTCTCGCACGAGCTAACGGGGAAGCCATTAAAACCCGGGACGACGCGTCGCTGCTGCACCCCGTCCCCCCAGTCCCGTCCGGTCCCACCCGGTCCGGTCCGTCAGCACCAGAACCAGAACCAGAACCGCCGCCACACGGACGACGGGCGCCGACGTCCACCGCGACCATCCCGCAGGGGGAGCCGTGCGACGCGAGGAGCATCTCGGCGAGGACCGAGCTAGCCGTCTTTAGCTAGCTCACTAGCTAACAACTAGCTAGCTAGCGGGCTAGCTAGCTTTTGTAATCCGCCGGCCAGACACCCACCCGTCGTCCCGTCCCCCCCACGACCAGAGACCCGGGACCCGCAAAACCCCGAACTCAGCTCCGCTCCGACGAGGGGACACCAGGACAAAGGAGGGACCGGCATTAGGAGGTGCGTGGACCCGTCAGTAGCGTCTGTATTATCATCTTTATTAGTCCTATTATTATTACTGCAAATGGAGATGTGGTCCAGACTGGTGGGTTTTCCATGTCTGGCTAGCTCCTTTAGCGTGTGTGTGTGTTATGTGTGGATGTGTGTGTGTGTGTGTGTGTGTGTGTGTCTGACCCAATGTGGATGTGATGGCGACCGACGTGAATCGAAACTGATGGTAACTGATGCTAGCTAAGACCGCCGCCGCCGCCGCGTGCCGGTCCAGGTGAGTCAGGTGAGCTTGAGGCCGCGCTTGCGATTTCGTTTTGGTTTTGTGAGCCATCCCTTCACTGAGCCGTGAACCACAGGAGACGGCCCGCACGCCGACCTGACCACACACGTTTCCACCTCTGAGTCCTGGCTGAGTCCTGCTAGTCCTGGCGGAGTCCTGCTAGTCCTGGCGGAGTCCTGCTAGTCCTGGCTGAGTCCTGCTAGTCCTGGCTGAGTCCTGCTAGTCCTGGCTGAGTCCTGCTATTCCTGCCTGAGTCCTGCTATTCCTGCCTGAGTCTGAGTCCTGCAGGTCTCCCGGCTGAGTCCTGCTAGTCCTGGCTGAGTCCTGCTATTCCTGCCTGAGTCTGAGTCCTGCAGGTCTCCCGGCTGAGTCCTGCGGGTCTCCCGGCTGGGTCCTGCGGGTCTCCCGGCTGGGTCCTGCAGGTCTCCCGGCTGAGTCCTGCAGGTCTCCCGGCTGGGTCCTGCAGGTCTCCCGGCTGGGTCCTGCAGGTCTCCCGGCTGGGTCCTGCAGGTCACCCCGGCTGGGTCCTGCAGGTCTCCCGGCTGGGTCCTGCAGGTCTCCCGGCCGGGTCCTGCAGGTCTCCCGGCCGGGTCCTGCAGGTCTCCCGGCCGGGTCCTGCAGGTCTCCCGGCCGAGTCCTGCAGGTCTCCCGGCCGAGTCCTGCAGGTCTCCCGGCCGGGTCCTGCAGGTCTCCCGGCCGAGTCCTGCAGGTCTCCCGGCTGACGTTGAATGCAGTCCTGTGTTTTTTTCTGGGGGTTCATGTAATGCAGGGGGCATGACAGTGCTGTGGCTCATGGGTCAGGCAGGGAAGGAGTGAAGGACTCATCATCATCATCATCATCATCATCTCCCATCTGCAGACTCGACCCTTTGAGGACACACATCCATGTGTTCAAGCGCTTGGCTCGGTGTTTCTTTGCCCACAAAGATGAGGGTGATGATGATGATGATGAGGATGATGATGATGTAGTGGAGACGATGATGATGACTTGACACCGATATGTTTGTCATCAATCCTTATTTTATTTAATTTTCGGTTTAAGGATATTCAAGGCACTGAGGATTGGAGGGGCCTCCTTACAAGGGGCCTTCCTTGCATGTGCCCTAGCCTCTCTATTGGCACGCTAGGCTACATCTAAGCAGCTAAGTGCCAAATTAAGTGAACAGCTCCGACGACGGCGCCCACATTTGCGTTCATCTGGACCGGGAGATAATGAAATTGCTGTTCCTCCCTCTCAAGGGAGACCAGCCAAACGTTATTGATGGCCCCGGAAAGGATCAAGCCTCGGCGGCGCAGAGTGGCTGCCATTCATCCGTTTTCCACCTTGCTTTGTCTGCACGGGACCCAAACAGGAAGCGGCGGAGCTCTTGATGAGGAAACCCCTCTGAAATAATTCACCACCAAGTAACCTCAAATCGGTCGCATTCAGCAGAATCGGGAGTGAACAGCTTTCAGCGTCGGCCATTGTGTGGACAGCAGGGACTTCTCACATTCTGCTCTTCTCTTCACGCAGACCTTGAACACTTAGGACCCATGGTGCCCGGCGCTGTGGTTACGCTAAGTCCTTCTAGCCTGGTCTGTCTTAAAAGTGCTGAAAAATGTTAGTGCTTGCGGTCGGGGGTATTCCTTGACGGCGGTGGCGGCGGCGGCCCAATTCCGATTTATTTCCTATTTGCAGACCATTGATGGTCAGGTATTTAGTAAGTAAACTGGAGTAATTGTGGTGCTCTGTCGGGGGGGTTTGGACAGGGGGTCTGCTTTAGGTCCTGCTGGAGGTCCTGTAAGAATCCAGATGCTGATCTGTGCTTCTTTTTTTTTTTTTTTCTTTCCTCCCAGAGATGTAACTTCCTTCCAAGGCATGAAATCTGATGCTTTAATTCGCCAGCCTCGGTGGCTAAAGGATCAATATATGTGGTTAATAATATCAATATGTGCAGTTTTCAGGCTTCTTGGCTTTATTTCAATATTTTATATTATCCATGCAACATTTGGTGAAATGGAACATACTTGAGCATCAGGAGTTAAAAATAGTATTTTCACCCACCATGCGTCCTCGTTTGTCTCTCACCTGTCAAAAGGAAGGACAGTTGTCCCGTCGTACACCTGCACAGGAGACATTTTGGATCTGCAAACTTAATAAAAGTTCCTCTCGGGGCTTTTCAATGGGCCCAGCAGCTGTAAGAGGAGAGCAGGGTCATGCCGGGGGGTTGGGCTCGGGGACATTTTAATACCTTTTTACGTTTTTACAGAGTCATTGTTAGTGAATCCTGAAAGCATGCCGAGTGTCGTGCCCAGGGTGGAGCTGTGAATCTTCACTGAACGCATGATTCGATTATGACTCACCTGGCAATCATTCGAATGCATGAATGCTCAATTTTCAATATTACTTCATACACATGGCTATTTTTTCAACAATTAATACAAGCACTCAAATAAATCTGAACTCCCCTTTTTTATTTTATAAAGTGCTTTAAAAAGAAAAATCAGCTTTCAATAATATAAAAACACTTACACATCTTTTCAATACCAGTACACGACTGAACTTGTATAGTGTAGATAGTCGTTATGTGATACTGGTTCATTAAATAAAATGTATATCAACATGTTAACAAATGTCTTGACATTAAATACAATTTTAAGCCAAAATAGATGTTATAGGCCTAGCCTACCTATATTGGTGTGAAGATGTTAAATCCCGGTATCTCTGTAAATGTACTTCACCTTTTCTTTGTAGATGTCAAATATAACGACATCGCTCACTGCTCAGTATTTGGTAATTTTGTCGGTTCTTGCGTAAGCACACGAGGTGATCCACATGTTCTGGTTTGAGAGCGCTTCATTTTGCGGTGACCACATCTCTCGCAGTAGACCAACAAAAAACAAAAAACACTCGCACTCAGATGTGTGCAGATGTGTACCTGGGATACACAAGTTCCTCTCCAACAGCCTGGAGAGGAACCGCGACCTCATGGACGACGCACCGCCGGTTCAAAGGATCCTCGGCGAGAGGCAGCGATGGGGCTTTACGGTATCTTCATTTCCTCACCCTGACCCTGGCGTTGGGCTGTCTTGGGTTGTACTGGACCTTCAGTGAAAGCATGTCCCCGCAAACCCACAGGCAGCAATGAGGCCTTTCTTGTGGGAGCAGAGGGGCGTGTACAGCAGGCCCGTCGTCCTCCATGGACAGCCTTTCTTCTTGCAGGGTTCCTGTTCCCCCAGGCACTTCATCCGCTTCGCATTAAGCATTAAACCAGCAGTTGACACTTTCTGAGTCAATGCAACGCCTCACGGCTGTTAAGATAACTGTTTTTCTAAGTGTGGTAAAACTCACTGTTGCTCATGGTAGCTACTTAATACTGTAATGACAAGTTTTTAAGTTTTTACATGAAACATGGAGACATTTACCAAGGGTGCATCATCCTCTGTAGTCAGTCCTCTGTAGATCTCCAGTCTCTTTCTCTGTGAGGAGAGGCAGTCCCTTTTTTAAAAACGGGCATCCAGGGCGGAGTCGGTATGAAGGAGCACATTTTCCCCACTTGAGCTCCAACAGCGACCATGTTGGATGCGTTGCCTGTCACCGGCGCTACATCTTCATCTGTTCGCTGCCGTTCTTCCACCACGTTGAACAGTAGCTCCTCCAGCGCCGGATGAGAACCCCGTGTGACTGTGATGAATGTCTCTCTCGTTTCCAGCACATCCGATTTTTAAAAAGCTGCCAGTCCTGTAAAGTGACTTTGTGACGGGAGCTTATACCGCGGCTCCGGCGTCTTCAGCAGGTGGCGAGACCCGGGGCTATGAGAGCTGCCACAGATTGGGTGATTCTCTTTCCTGTCTGTGAGCTGGACGGCAACGTTGACGGCGCCTCCTCAGTTCTTGGCCCTGATTAGCCGGGCTCGCGTGTATTTATGACGTTAGCTCGGCAAAATGAGCCAACGTTTCTCAAATTCGTCATATTACTCAAGTATGTAATTTATGTGAGGCAGATATTGCACACAGCGCGCGTCTTGTCCAGTTCGTGCTTCCCAGTTCCCAGTTTCAAGTTTATAAATCCAAAATGTGCCCAGATGTCTGCTTTCAAAATACTGGGTGTGTTGTTTTTTTTATCACTTGCTGCTGATCTCCGCCATATCTCTCAACATATAAAACGGTGTCCAAAATTAACTTCTTTTGAATTCTCTTCTTTACCTGATGGAGTGGAAAAGTCTACTGGCCAAGCAATTGCTTAATATGTAAACCTGAGATTTTCTTTCCTGCCAAATGTCAAACCTGTCAGCCATTGGCAGGTGGTAATGTTGGACCCTGATAATATGAAAGTAACATTATCCTGATGTTGGCCTGCAATTCAATGCAAGGGAGCGAGATTGCTGCGTAACTGCGTGAGCGACGTAACTAAAGGCCAGAAAATCAACATTCAATGTGAGTAGGCTATAATCTTGTGTAGGCTGTTATTTAACCACAATGAATACAATCTGTGGTAGGGTCGGGTTGTTGTAGGCCTAATTATATTTCCAAACTCCCGATTATGTCCCGTCACTGCATCGATGCAGAATCGTCCGCGTCCGCGATGCATCCGATTCTGCCTTAGCTTTCTGACTGCAAACTGCCGGGGAATGGGAAGTGAAGGTTGCCTTTTAGTAAATGCCGGCGAATACACAGTTGGTAGGTGTCGTTTGCACTGTACTTCCTGAATCCGGATCAATAAACTTTTCTCACACAATAATCTGTTGGTCTGTAAGTCAGGCCTAAGTGGAGGGGTTCCTCGTCGGAGACCCAAGTTACACATGCAGCCCCTCTGAGAACGCACACAGTTTGACAGCACAAATGTTTCAATTATGAATGACCGCTGTGTGACTTGAGAGAGGCTGCTGCCCGGGTCTCTCGCGCTTTCCTCTCCACCACACGCCTGTCTTTATGCACGTCTCCGGCTTCATTGTTTTGCTCTTGTTGTCTGTTCCTGTATTTTTCGTTTTGGTTACTTTCCATTAGGGCTGGGCAATATATTAATATGTTGACATTGTGATATGAGACCAGATATTTTAGATTTTTGGATATTGTAATATCGTGATGTGGCATAAGAGTGTTGTCTTCCCCTAGTTTTAACGGCTGCATTACAGTAAAGTGTTAAATACATTTTCCATCCCTTTACTGTAGAAAATATGAAAAAAGGACTTAATTTGTCAAGTTTGTAATTCACACAGGAGTGTGTGGTTATTTTATATAGACTATTTAATTAATGAACTACCAGAAAACAGGCTATATCGTTAGCGAGATATTAAATGACCTATATCTGGACAGAAGGTTTCGGCCTTATCGCCCGGCCCTACTTTCCATGCCACTGGTGCACTCGCCTCACCGTTTGGCCATTGGTTGGTTTGGCTGCGAGGCTTGGATAGTGCAGTCATGGCAACACTGCGTGCTGCATGTGTCGAGCGAAGCCTTTGTGACGCTGAGGTGAAGTGTTTTTTTTTGGCACCCCCTGAGAAAGCACAGCCTCACTGTCACATGACTCATGCCGAGTCATGTGACATGTTGTCACTCAGCCTTTGACGTTCAGGGGCCATAATGCATGTATTGTCTAATGTATCTTTGGGAACTTGTGGTTTACTTTTCTAAACATGTTTTGTCGTCTATAACTGAACTAGACATTGTGGCCTAGTAGGCCACAATGTCACCCGGGTCATCAATGCGATGCTCTTGTGTTGCCTGAGGTTGGTAAGAACTAAATAATAACTCCTTCCTCTTCCCTCTGTATCTCCAGGAGGCTGGTTCTGGGGGTGAGACCAGAGGACCAGACTCAATGAGTTTCCAGCGACATGTCCGAGAAGTCAGGGCAGAGCACCAAGGCAAAGGATGGCAAGACAAAATATGCAACCCTTAGCCTCTTCAACACCTACAAGGGCAAATCTCTGGAAACCCAGAAAACTGCAGGTGAGCTTGCTAGTGCACAATGTCCATGGCAGTGCCCTGGGTTGTTTTTAAAGCAGCTTGGATAAGGATAATGCTTGGACTTATGTGACCTTGTTTTCTGTTATAATAGTTTTTATATAGTTAATAAATAACACATTAATTGCTAGTTAACGGATATGAGGGGGAATTTGTGATCATTCAACTGAATATTTCAGAAGTTGAATCTGAGGGCTTTCTGTTGGCTTCGGCTCTAAACAAACAGACCTGACAATTAAGCATCCGACGTTATTGTGGCATCTGCCGCCTGTTTTTACCGCTTTCCCTTTCTCCCCGTTTAACGGCCATGCTTTTATCGCTCTCCAGTGGCTGCCAGACATGGGCTCCAGAGTTTGGGCAAAGTCGCCGTTAGCCGGCGGATGCCGCCTCCGGCCAATCTGCCCAGCCTGAAGGCGGAGAACAAGGGCAACGACCCCAACGTCAACATCGTCCCCAAGGACGGCAGCGGCTGGGCGTCGCGACCTGAGGGAGCGGAGGAGAGGTGAGCGCGATACTTTTCATCACCACGATTGTTGCAGTGAACACAAGGTAGACGTCATCATTGGTTAGTTGATGCGTTTTTGAGGTTGAAATTAGTTATGGAAATATAATAACACGCCTTGTGTCCAATCTACCGCCCGGGTTCACAGGCAGCAGGAGACCCCGCCCCCTCAGCCCAAACCGCCAGCTCCCCCAACACCGGAGCCCTCTGCAGGGGCCAGCCGGTCCTGGGCCAGCAGCAAGCCACCGACGCAGCCAGACGGTAAGGCTTGAGGTCTTCTTCAGATGTCTGGTAGAAGCTTCTGAACCCGCTGTTGCAACTTGAATGTGAACCAGTAGATTAATAATTAGTTGAAAGTTCATATCGGGGTTAAGTTCCCAAATAACCATCGATTTTAAAAGAAAAGCGTGTTATTTCAAGAAAGGGGATGTCTACCGTGGAAAGATATGTGGTTGTAAATAGGAATCGGCTGAAATGTGGAACTGCTATCATTTAGATGGTGAGAAGTTGGCGAAACCAAATTTGTCGCTAATGTACCCCCCCGGGTGTTTCTGTGTTGTCCCTGTGCAGGAGCCCCACGTGTGAGCAGCCAGTTTCACCAGGAGTTCCCCAGCCTGCAGGCAGCTGGAGAGGCGGGAGAGAAGGGAGACGGCCAAGAGGAGGAGCCCTATGGACCTGGCCCCAGCCTCAGACCTCAAAGTACAGATCACACGCATACTATATTATACTATATACTTTTCTATCTATATTCTGTATATGTTTACATATATCGGTTCAATTATTGAAGAATTTGTAATATAGCAATTACTGTTTATATAGAGATGTACTGCTTTTTCACTGCCTGGTCCAAGTCCTAAACATCAGTGTACCATCAGATACAATTTCAGATAATTACCTTTTTATATAACGATATAGTTTAGAAATTTTGTATCTCAATTTGAAAAATACTATGATTTTGTTTGTACTCTACCCATATTGGCTAGTTTTACCTGCGTGTGGAAGATATTAACTGTTTATTGACTATTATTGTCGATCAAATCAATATGTCTGTTCCTTGTGTTATCTTAGATGTTGGGAGCTGGCGTGAAGGAGGGGGCAAGAATCTGAACGCTGCACCCAGCCCCCCTGAGATGGAGGGCAGGCCCCTGGAGGAGGGCGGGGGGCCTGCCCCCGGCACCGCCTCACCCCAAGGGGAAGCCGAGCCGGGCCGGACCCTGGAGGGCAAGGGACCGCCCCCCTCGGGTCCCCCTCAGGCCAAGCTCAACGGGGGGCAGCAGCCACCCGCGGGGGTCACCCCGCAGTTCCAGCCTCCTTTCAGGAGTATGATGCCCAATTATGTACGTGTGGAATATTTCACCTCCGGAGCTATTCTCATTCGCAAGATACTTGTTTGTGTCATGACCGTTGGATTTAAATGTTTGTGTGTTTTTTGTTATTTTTCATGTTTAGATGTCTAATGCGTATCCTCGAATGCCCTTTGCCCCCGGCCAAGCGAACTTCAGGTACCCTGTCCCACAAAATGGATCCAAGTAAATTCAGACATGTTAAGACAGACTTGCAACACATTCCAACCAATTAAAAAGCAGATGATGCCAATATCCATTTTCATGTGACTTACGTTGTCCCCCTCCCCCTGTGTGTGCAGGGCCCCCAGACCGGTCCGCCCTCAACAGGGCCCTCCTCAGGCGTGGCTCCAGGATCCTGACAGGCCTTCCATCGTCAGTGCCACAGAACTGAAGGAGCTGGACAACTTGGACACTGACGCAGACGAGGGCTGGGCTGGTATGTGCTGGTGCCACAAAATAACAATATAAGCCACATTTTAAATTATGTGCAGCAGACGGTTGTGCCAGGTGACACAGTGGTTTATTATGCCAATCGATCACAATCAAAGCTAGTTGATCGGCACACCCCTCCCAACCTGAGCTGTCCCTTTTTGAGGCTGCTCCGCTGGGGGCCGATGCGCTTTGATAGCTGGAAGATGGGTAGCTAGGTGAGACCTCAAATTCGATTGCGGTTAACATTTCACAGGGACCTTTCTTGCACTGATTTTGCATATTGCCTTGTCTAAATTGACTGAAATGTTCCCAAACTGGTAATGTTGCATTGGATTTTGGGACCAGAGCAGCTGCCATTGTTTCCGTCTTAAAAAACAAAGACTGAAACTCGGCAGCACCCGATGCGAACAGGCAGCAGGCAGTTTTCATTATGAATTTATTTGACATTCAATACACACATTGAAGTGTAAAACAAGAAGGCCTCATGGAAAAAAGAAAAAATGTGAACATAGTGGTTGTGACGGTTGCTTACCATCCCCTGCGGTTGGCTCGTCAATAACGCTGTATTGCAGTATTATTGTGTGCGGTTATTGTGACGGCCCTGGTTGAGACAACAGAATAGTTGGTTCACAATATTTCACTTTCCATGTTCTCCAGGAGCGCAAAATGAAGTGGACTATACAGAGAAACTCAACTTCAGCGACGATGAGGAGAACCAAGCTGCTAAGGAGAAGGGAGAAGGCTGGTGAGTCTTGTATGAATATGTAATTTGATGTGTACACGACAACAAAGGACAACATTGAAGTGAACAGATACCAGAGCTCTGCCATGGGTTGCATTTGTGCACTGAGCCAGTTGATTAACTTGGTTAACTCGATTAACTTCAAATGCACATTGGCTTGTATTTCGTTTTCACTTTATGAAGCCGGATAAACTTTTCCTACACTGTAACCATATATGGCACAGTATGTTGTGTGCTCAATGAATTCAGTAGAACTGTGCCTGAAGGCCCAAAACTGGTATAGCTAAGAAATCTGACCTTTTTAGATTCATTAAGTGTTCACAATGCAGTGATGAAATACTATCTTCAGTTCAATGTGTACACAGAAATGTTAAACATGACTTGTCTGTATCATACAATGTATGCCAGGGCTGCACGATATGAGGAGAACATGCGATAACATCGATGAATATTGCGATGACCATATGAATTGATATGAAGTGTGCACAGTTCTAATGTACTTAACAGCATTATAATAACGTTAACATTATCAATTCATTTTAGAAATGCACACTGAGAAAAAAACACTGTCAATACTTCAATACCTTAAATTAAAAAGTGATATTTTTCTAAAATAGGTCTCGGAAAATTTTAGAAAAAACATTGTAAATACTTATGTGTGTGTAAGCTTTAGCAGCTGTGTAACATGTCATATGAAAAAAAAGTATCCAAAATAAGTTAAATCCAGCAAAAATTAAAAAGGCACTCAACATTTGCTGGGAGATTTGTCAAGTATGCCTACTAAAAAAACCAACTTGATTACAGAAAACATTTAATACTAAAATGACATTGTAATTACATTTATGGAAATTATATTTCAACTATTTCAAAGCTTTAAACAATCTAATACTGAATATTTAAAATGTTCAAAATATTAAAAAAAACAGTTAGTATTCCATTTAACATGTCTCATTTAATGCACTGGTTAATGTACCAAATAAGAAATGCAAATAAAGGTAAAATAATCAGATTAATAAAATATTTCGTATTCATCACGTTTCAGTCTTTTGTGCAGTGTTTAATCGCGGTGACGAAAATACAATTTATCTTTCAGCCCTAATGTTTGCACTCTGAAAGAACCAATTTGGCTCTATAATTAAAATGGCTCATATTGGTGAATCGGCACAAATTGCACAAACTGTACTTAGTTCTGTAGTTCCACACGAGAGTACCTTTCAGCTGTGAAAAGTCCTTTTTTGTGTTTCGGTTTTCAAGGGAGTGGATGGGTAAGGTGGAGAGAGTGAGAACCCGACCATCCGACGGCCGGCCTGGAGGGAAGGAGGCCTCTGAGGGCCCCAGGGCGTCCTCTCCTGGCAGCCATGGGCAGTACAGTAAAAGTACGGCTCCACAGGACTACCAGGTGAGGCTTGGGAAAAGGGCAAACCCTACAAATGACGTCTTACTGGGTTTAACAGTCAGTTGAGAGAAACCCTAATAAAAATAAAACAAAAGCATCTTGTCCCCCCCCCGCCCCCCCCCCCCCCCCCCCCCCCCCCCCCCCCTCCCCCGTCCCCTCGGCCCCCGCCCCGCCCCCCGCCGCCGCCCGCCCCCGCTTGAGATAAGGGCTATACTCCAGGGGGGAGGAAGGCTGTGTGTGGTGCCTAACTACATTACATCACTTCTCCTCCTCGTCAGTCCCCATAGAAAACATACCATGGACGAGCGTGTTTTGATTGGCTGACAGTCCCGGGTCACTGGGTCAGAGTCGGGGCCTTGTTACTGCCATAAACATCTCCATCACCGCGGCCTCGTGCGCGCTCCTCAGCTGCACGGCCAGACGGACATTTTCCCATAGCGCAGACGAGAGTTGTTTTTTTCCCCCCTCCAGAAAATATTTCAGAAGGTGAGTCAAATAACATTGGCTTTATCTGGGATAGGAAAATGGTAGTGCCAAGAGCAGATCCGCGCGCGGATCCAGACGAGGCTCCAGTTTGCCTGTTTGAGGTGTGTCCTGTTAAGAGATTTATTTTTCTTACTTTGTGTCGACGGTGGATGCCAATCCTCTTTACATGCATTCCTGAGGCAACCTGGACAGGGTGTGTTCCTGTCTGCTGGGCTCTGCACCGTCTGCTGCTGTCTCTCTCCTACCTCAACCTGTAGCTAACAATAACTACCTACCTACTGAGATCAACGACCTACCTACCCACTTACCTACCGACACTACCTACCTATACCTACCTACCTACCTATACCTACCTACCTATACCTACCTACCTACCTATACCTACCTACCTATACCTACCTACCTACCTATACCTACCTACCTATA
>JAOPJI010000016.1:430835-454566 GCA_027122695.1 Merluccius productus
CCCCCGCCGCCGCCTCCACTGCTCATACTAAAAGGATTTATGAGCCCTGCCCAACTTGTAAAAGTATCCGGTTTGCCTCAGTAGTTGGTTACATAATGGGACTCTTCCTTGTTCTCCTTGTTTTGCCCAAAGTACAGCAGTGGTCCACACTGACCAGTTGGTGGTCAGTCTATGTTTCCTGGTATGTTTCCTGGTATGTTTCCATTACTGGTTGAGGTGCTCTATGTATAACCTTTTGATATATTGGATTGTTGTTGTGGATGTTGTGATATCTGCTATTGGTTGTTGTTGTTGATGATGATGCCGAATTTTGTCTTTTATGCGCAGCATATGGACACGTTAATGGCATGGTGAAATTCGTCAATGGTATTAAAACCCACAAATCACCAAATGGCTCACATTTTTATTTTATTGCAGTATTGAGGCAGGGGGGGGGGGAGGGGCGGGGAAGTAATAAGTTATTTGATTTTAGTGGATTTCACCAAGGTCTTTCTGGTGATTGCCTCATGTAGTGCTGCCATGCGGCGGTGGGTCAAAAGGGACGTGCAGGAGAAATACGGGGTCACTAAATAAAATCCTCCGTTGGTGCACTTTATGAGCTGACTGCAGTCTCGTGGTCTCGCACACCTCACCATCTTCTTGCTGCCCAATCTCCTCTCTAGGATTTATTGTCCTGCAGTGGGTCACGTGACTTGCGCCACGCGTGTCCCTACACGTGTTTGTTTTCAATATGTATCCCGACACCACCGACGCTGTCGCTAGCGCTGTCCTGACTAACTTCACGGCGTTAAGTCTTTTTATGTCCGGGGTGTGCAGAAGACAAACAGCGCTCTGTGGTATTTCTCCTCTGGCTTTGTCCTGTTCCTGCTACATTGCCAGCTCCCTGCCACATTCTGCCTCTGGTCCCAGTAGAGGAGGGTTGAGCCACGTGGGGGTCCCAATCAACGCCTCAGTGCAACACAGTCTTTCCAATATGGAGGGCTTGTCTGTGCCGTGTGCAGTAGGGCATAGAGGCACAGTAAGGCTGTATTGGATGTGGGGGCCGTTCCTGTAGCCGTTCCCCGAGCCGTCGATGCCTGAGACTCCCTCAGTAAATACCCACGCTGTGTTGGTGACTCACACACACTCACACATGTGCGTTTGCACGGCGCTGAACTTTGATGTAGATTGCGTAACGTTATCACGCGCTATGTGCTCGCATGTTATTCTGCTATTGGCGTTATTTTTTAGTGATGCTACCGATTGATCAGCCACCGATCATTGTTGGCCGATACACACCCTGAAGTCGGGATCAGTGAAGTTTTGCAAAATGTGCAAATGGCGGGAGCTGATTACATGACTGGAAAACTATTGTGGACAAGACGCGCTGTCATTATGTTCAGACACTGAGACAATGAACGTTTGTCCTACGTTTAACGTAATTCCTCTTTAAATTGCCCTGACTCAACAACAACAACACTTAACCATAGATATAGCCGTTCTGTTGATCTCGGTTATAGGATGCAAAAACGAGCCTGCACTGAAAACTGGGCGGCACTCTCCCTGTGTGGTGTGTTTTTTTTTTAGGTTTGCGCAAAAAATAGTAACTAACACTTAGTCATTATTCACACATCCGCATGTTAGTTAAAACTATTGAAGTATCTATAACCTCCGGATGACATTTGTCCGTAAATCACCGACTTTGATTTACTAGCCTACTTAAAATCATCAACAACACACGAGACCTGTAGCCTTTAAAGTGATAGCCTATGCGCAACGCGGTTGTATACTTGGGTAAAATACGCCCACGCCGCATCACAGGAAGCAAAAAGTAAAAAATATTTCTATTTATGTCACATTTTGCTCCTAGAATGAAAATGATCTGAAAAGCCTAGATATGAAAAGCCTAATTATTATAAAATGATCTTGATTGTCTTCCGTAATAAAGTAACTAATGGGTTTTACATTGGGTATGTGGGGCAGCACTGGGTTTATAAACCTGGCTGCCCCAGTTTTAAAGGATTTAGTGAAAAAAACCCAGACAATTTTAGCCTATATTTCACTGTTAAAAAAAAAAAAAAAAGATGATCGGTATTGGCCGAGCATCTCTAAATATTATTTGTTATTTCAGCAGTCAGTCAGCATCTCTAAATGGGTGACCTTTTATTCAGATTTCTATTTCTCTCTTTCTCAATTCCACTGCTTTCTAAAGATGCATTGTCCTGGACCCGTAATGTTCGGCTATGCAGTAAATATCAACAGTAAATGTGTCGGTGATCAGAGGATCACTGTGTATCTTGTGTATCTTCTAACCATGGCAAGCATACCACAGGACGGGCACAACCGAGAAAGGAGCTCTAGAGTCGCGCTGAACCTTTGTCAACTTTACTTGTAAAACGTTTTGATGAGTCGAGTATCTGCTAGCATCTGCTGCGGTGGTTTCTGTCCGCATGTGCAATTTCAGAGCCTAGTTTGGTGGTTAGGTGGCCCGATTTTTGAATGTCAGTGTCACCGACTCACCGGTGCTCAGATGATGCCTCTCGGGAACGTACAAAGGAGTGGAGATGAAAAGGGGGCCGTGCAAATCGGCCACATTGAAGTGTGTTTTTTTTAATTGCCATAGAGCGCGGCCTTGATCAAGCGCTGACTTGGTGCTAATTGATCGACACGTGTGTCTATTAGCGTTCCTCTTTTTAAGGTAGCAGAGGAAGAATTGTATGGGCTGGCTTTCCTGCAAAGGGTTGTTGTTATTGCTGCTGTTGTTGTTGTTGTTGTTGTGACATGGCTTTTTGCATCACGCCGGCGGTCTTGTGACGTAATCCACAAGACCTCGGGGGACAGAGGTGGACGGGCATACTGGGGTTTGCTGTTGTGGCATGCCCACTGGCACAGTGTTGAGCAGCATGAATGGCCCCCCTTGTATGGTCCTGCCTGGAAACTCACCTGCACCTTTAAGATATGACTGAACTGTGACTCCTAGCTGTTCACTTTCCGTCTGTTCATTGTAGCCGTTGCCACCATGTTCAATGCAGCCGTATTTGGTATAAATAGAAACTATTCATCATTTACTATTGAGACACTTTCAAACTTTCAAGCAGTGAATTCAGATGCATGTGTCCTTAATGAGCAGGTAGAGGTTTGGGTTGCTTAAGGATGCCTACAGGCAGGCTTGAGGACCTGGGGGGGATCGAATCAGCTGAGAGTTGAACACCCAGAGCCACAATACTGCCGTTCTGTCCGTGTTGGAATCAAATGACCATTAATCCTCCACGATTTTCCAGAGAGAGAAAGGTGTAAACGTCTACTTCTAAGTGCATTCGTCTCCGGTTTCTACAGAAAGTGAATTCCTTGCGGGATCCCGCCTCACCTGGGGAGAGGATCAATAGGTTTTTGGCCATATGTGAAAGCTGGATGCTAGCCAATATCCTCGGGTAATGTCGCTAGCTGAGTGCTGTTTACCGTCAGGCTGTGTGGTATTTAAAGGGTGGAGATTGTGGGCTTTAAAAGGAGACTTTTGCCTCCACAGAAAGTGTGTGTGTGTCTGTGTCTGTGTGTGTGTCTGTGTGTGTGTGTGTGCGGGGGGGGTAATTTAGCCTATAGTGTTGTCATATTTACAACATATATGTACATAACGATCTAGGGATCATTTACATTTTTCAGAAAAAAGATTATATTGTTATCTCCTCTCTCCTCTCCCAGAAGAACACAATGTTCTTTCTCCTCTTTCTCCGGACGACGCTCCTCACCACTCCCCGTATTTTTAACTCCCCTCTCACCCCCCCCCTTCTGTTTACCTTCCTCCTATAGTGTCCTCTGTTCATCTTACTTAAGGTCGGTTTCTGCCTATGCCTGTGTGTGTCTGTTTGTGTGTCTGTGTGCGTGTGGGGCAACTTCCACATTGTCTCACTCGTCGATCTTGTTGTGGTTGATTCCATAGCCCACTTCGTGGGGGGGGGAGGCGAGGCTGTTCTCAGGAACATTATGTACTATAGCCACTAGCCAGTAAGGACGGGCGTTGAGGAAGCTTTCAGGCTGTGTTGTAGCCCACAAAGCCTGCAGAGAGACCGCCCACATGCATGGGGACGTATAGAATATCAACGAGGACGATGGGCGTAATCATGAACCCAAATGTGTTGCAATGGTTCCCCCCCCCACGATATTTTGTGAAACTGGTGGAGGGGGGGGGGTAATGCACAGGGGCATCTGGTGGAGCTCAGTTGGTCAGCCTGATGCACTTTGAAAGGTATATTATAGTATCTACGTCACCACATGTTAGCTCTATTAGCTCATGTGTTTTTGTGAGGATTAAAAAAAAACACATTTTGGCTTCAATCTAAAAAAATTGGTGTAGGAGAAACTACAGAGCAGCCACAATCACGTGAATGAGAAACACTGCATTTGATTTATTTCCCGAATGTTTTCTTTATTAGCATGAAACATATAGATTATGCACTGGTAGCTTATACAGTTATTCTGTAAAACATTAAAAATAACCATATAACATCGTCTCATTTCACTATACGTTAATAACCCTTGTATTAACTTGTCTCATATAAATAAAATTAATAAAAAATTACATAGGCCTACACATTAAAATATTTTATTTCAAATAACAATGTAATACCTAAAAAAAATTAAAAAACATATTTAATCGCCAGGCCACATTTTCTGTTGGGTATAGATTAGACTTCAAGGCGGCTTCAGTGTTTTTAGTGGCGCTGCGTTCTACAAACGCATCTTTGTCACACAGCACATCATGACTCCTTGCGCTTGGGGGGAGGCGGGGGGGGGGGGGGTGTATGTATGTTTCATGAGTTTTTGTTCGCCTGCTGGGCCTGCTAATGAAAGTGCACTGAATTCATGGCAGTCTACACACACACACACACGCACGCTTTAATGCACCGGCCGAGTGGCTTTACCCGTCACATGTTGTTAAATTGCATGACTGCGTCCTTTAGTTGTCTCTCTCTGGCTATCTCCCCCTCTCTCTCCCTCTCTCCCCCTCTCTGGGTTAGCGTTCTGATCCGGACCCGGCGCTCCCCAAGGCTCTTTGATCCCCTACTGACTCTGACTGCTGCTATTCTTCCCACTGTCCCAGCTTCCCTCACCCCCGCCTATCTGTCCAGCGCTTTCTAGGGGTGTGGGGTGAGTGGCGTTGACAGGAATGCGTTTACCGTTATGCAATATGCTTGTGGATCGGTCAGAACAAGACGTAGTGTTTACCATCGTATCTAATCTTCTAAAGGTGACTGCATTAATTGATCGCTCGTGGTGATAGGACAACCCATATGAATATACATATACTGGATATTATGCAGTGTTTATCTTCCCCTGCTGTCCCCCCCGGTGATGCAACCTTTATATTCAGGCATTTTAAGATGCCTGAATATAATGAATGAATATATACTAATGTGAAGTAGGGTGACTAAGTTCATTGTTGGGCAGGAAGTTGGGTATGTAACCATTTCTAATGTTGTGCTTCCTGCTGTTTCTAGCCTAAAATGATAATAAAACGGACCGGAACGTGTTTACCCTTTGTAACTACTTCAGTTTATTTTTCTCACCTCGTCGCCAACAGGGACCAAACGTCAGAGTCTTGGGTAAAATACTTCCTCAGGTGACAAATGACAAATCACCCATGAATAATTGGATGATTTGCTCTTTAACAAGGATGCCGCGCAGCTCATGTTGATCTGAAAAGGTGTGCACTATGTAGTTTACTGGAGTGTATCCTGCTCAGGTGAAGTGAGTCAGCCCCTCCGGGTGACGCAGTGGTTTTCTATCCAGAGGATCTAGCTCCCAGGCAGAGGCTGGCCTGTCTATTCATGCAGCGCTACAGACAGACCTCCTGAAGAGAGTACTAGAAAGTTCTCCCATGATGCGTCATGGAAATGGCAGTTGAACATTATAATATTTCAATGGGACTAAAGACGCTGCTGTGCCTCACCCCACGCACGGCCAACACCTGGGCCCTTTATCAGCGTGATTCACAGATGCGTTTCAGATAAGAGTCTCCCGCCTGGTGGTTACCTCACCTGTTCGCCTTGTCGATGTGGCGCCATTACATCACCTGATAAACGCCATGTCATCAGGCAGACGACGGCTGTTCAAGTCTCATAATCACCCGGAGAGGGATTGATTTGGGTCAGTAGAGCTTGTCAGAGCTAATCAGTGTACTGGTGGTCTCTATTAGCGTCTTGACACGGCCCAATCTGCTTTTTGTACCACACAACTTCTCAAATGTCCCAAGTTCCAGCTATTTATTTGTGTACACGGTATACAAGTTGTTGGTATGGCTTCTTTTCCGAGGTGTGTTTATTTACGCGTGCTCAGCCCTTCAGCTCAGCCACGGTGTAGCTCTAGCGGCTGAGGGGATGGGCCAGTGAAGCGGAGGATTACAGAGGCTCAGCAGGCTTTCGGACACAAACTGCTGCTGCTCAAACATCATCCTATATCCTCGTTGTGCTGCTGGGCCAGAGACCGGAGGAGCGGGCGCGCTCTGCTTTGGATCCTCCTCCGCTTTAAGATGCCACAGGCGCTACCTCCCAGCAGCAGAATGCGTTTAGTCCGCCTGGCTGAAGCCCAGCCCACACTTTGTATACGCAGGCCCTGCCATCTCTTCCTGCCCTGTACTCCGCCCCCTAGCTCCACACCCCCGCCCACGTGGCGGCTGGATCATCTTGAGCTCGCGTGCTCTCCCTCCCTCTCTCTCTCTCTCTCTCGCTCTCTGTCTCTCTCTGTGTTTCACTCTCGTTCTGTCTATTGTCAGTCAGCTGTTCTAGAAGAGGAGGAGGAAGCGCTTCAGTCAACATTTCCTCTTGCTTCTGCCTCGTGAGCAAGGATTTATAGTTGGTGACGTGGTTTTAGCAACTGCTGCTGTGCTGCTGTGCGGCTTCCTGAATGATTTTATGCACGATTTTATGTGCATGTTTGCATGTGTTTACCTTACATGCAAATATTTGCTATATATATACACGCGCTGTAGATGCGTCACTTAAAGAGAGAGAGGAGAAAAAACCCTCAGCTATTTAAGACCTCCACCTCACGTCCCTGCAGGACCCATATATAACATCTAATTTGAGCGTTTTACAGAGAGCATCAGAGAAGACCTTTCTTCGCCTCAGGCCAGAGAATCTGCTCTTCACTATTCCTGTTCTGCAGATAATGAGGACGATGCCACAGTCACTGCAACACACACACACACACACACACACACACACACTGTTTATATAATGCTGCAGCTGACACCTGAACAATGACACAAAGTCGTATTCCCGGTCTCTCTGCTATCTCATGCCGGTGCGCTTCCATGCCATTGTGCGTGTATGTATGTATGTATGCATGTGACCCGTTTAACTTGGGTAGCAGTGGCTAATGGGCTTAGCGGTAAGCTGATACATTAAGAGATGCGATGCCAACCGAGGAACACGGTCGATCTGAAGTCATCGGTGTGTTTTGCATGCTTGCCGTGCAGTTGGCAATTTGGGCCAGGAGGTCAGCTTATCTGAAGCTTGGCTAAAGACACTTGACCGTTGCAACGGTGACATCACATTCGTATTGGCAGACCCAGTGACCCAGTAATGTGTGAGATGCAAAGATGCAGGATTATACATCGCCTCTGAAGTAGGTTAGACCCACCATGCCATGAAGTACATGGGGGGGGGAAACACAAGCAAACGTGAAGAACAGAGGTCAGTCACATAGTCTGCCAGCAACTTTACACACACACACACACACACCCACACACTCTGTGACCCAATGTGTGCAGTGTAACTGGGGCTGGCGGAAAGCTTTGTGTCACTGGGCAAACATCCTGCCAATGTATTGGGACCAGAGCCCTTGGTGGCATGATAACATTCCAGATGTATAAAACAAGTGGCAGGTGGATTAAGCTCCGCCGTCCGGTTGTCTGTCCTGTCCGTTGGTACAGCGGGGTCCTGTTGACACAGTACGGTTGTTTTGCTGGAGTCCCGCTGGCTCCAAAGCCGGCAGGATATTCGGGGGGGGATTTGGCTGCACACAGGGACCGAACTGTTTGTAGTTCGGTGGGAGAGCGCAGCACAGGGCTTCTGTAATTGAATGCTTATATAATTATATGGACTGCCGCTAAGGCTGAATGCTCTGTGCTTTTGTTTCGCTGCCCAAAGTGAGAATAATTAGTGTGGTTGCACAGCAAGCCACACTTTTTTGCACATGTTCTTGGGGTGAATGTCTTCTTCAAGAATGTGCTTTCTCTGCTTAATCATCTAGGATCAATTATTGTTTAGGATTGTATTCATTTTGACTTGGTTTGCAACTTCATCATACACAGATGGGTTTTATGAGATGAGTAACCATTTCCTGCAGATTTGTGTGTGATGCTTTTCCGTCTTGGCACTCTTTTGTTTCTGCACTATTTCTCCTGGTGGCCGGTACAAGGACACATGAAGCCAGATGGACACCAGAATGCATTGCGAGCGCGAGCATCCTTCTCGCTCCTCCTAGCTCCTTGAATTAAACACAAGTGAACCAACTCAACCTTGAAACCCCTGTTCAAAATGAGTGTTATGCACCGCGATGCATTGCGTTTTCATCAGCAAACCTAGCAATGAAGCCCTGATGCCATGGCAGTAATATGCAATTACAGACTTTTCTGTATTTCAGTCAGTGTTGTATTGTCAAATGTGCAGTACACATATTAACAGACATTTCATAATACATTTAAATCTTGAAATTAGAATACGTTGTTATCAGCATGCTCAGTAATTCAAAGACGCATATACACATGACATATTATATAATGGCAAAATAATATGTCCTGTTTAGAGGGAGAGGGAAGAAGAAAAGGGAAGGTTGCACAAGAGACTTCTTCCTCTAAATCCCCAGTTCTGTTGAGGTAGGTGCAGGATGCAGGACCGATGAGGAAAGGGGAAGAGCAGATATTTGTAGATCTGCTGAGTCATGAGTTGTACCTGAGGCTCTTCCTGAGCTGAGACCTTCAATTGGTGGACCTACCATGTCGTGTTGGACAACATCCGCTCTTTCTCCCTGTCGTTTCTAACCTCTCGCTCTCGCTCTCTCTCTCTCTCTCAGCCTCCCGAGTTCAGTCTCTCAAGCGGCCCTCTAATGTATTTCTACTCATGTGTGGTTCCTTCGCCATCCCAACCCCCCTAGTGTTGCGCAAGAGCCAGAAGTAGGTCAAACTCCTCCCAAAGAGCACGTAGCACATGCTCACTCCTGTCGTTGCTGTTTTTTCCCCCCCTTCCTTTTCTTTTCACCCTAAAAAGAAAGGTCCATGCTTTCCTCCAGCCAGAGGTGGAATGTCAGCACTCAGCTCTTTCTCCGTTGAGAGACGAGCGAACTCTGAACTCGGTAATCTTTGGTATTTTAAGAGAAAAGTTCAAGGCCTGTAGTTTATCAGCCAGACCTGGTCCCTTTGTCTCGACCACTGGAGACGTTGAAGAGTCGTGCTTCATTGTGGATATATTTGGATAACATTTATTTTTATTTTTATACAGGCTGTTAATTGCAAAAAAATGGGTGTGTTTTGATTTTGTCGCTGCTGCTGATGACGAATAACTACGTTACAACCCTAACCCTAGTTTACCATTAGGGTCTGTTGGCTCGTTAGACTTTGTGTGCTACCTCCATGAAATATTACAGAATCATGCGAGGAGCTACGTAATTTTGATTTACCAAACTGTAGAAATAAGTAACTTCCTAATTTCGGTTCTTTAAATTTTTTTATTATTCAGCATCTTCTGATACAACCAACCTCTATCTGCAAATTCATACATACAGCGACAGAAATGAAAGCATTGGGACACAGATGCTAAGGACTAGGTATATATCCACCACCTCCATCAACCAACTGTTGTGTTATTTATATATATATATATACATACATACACACATTGCTAGATAGATCGGGGCTATTTAAAGACCCATGGGTGACAGGGTGTTAGTATGGCCTTTACCGTTGCTGATAATACATCACACAATGGTAATGGTTTTCAAGTTCCTTTAAATCTGATGGAGGCCAGTCTTCGATGATGCAACACCACCTCTGTTTGGCCAAGGACAAGCACGTCTCTTCTGGGAGAATGTAAAATGCCGAAGGTGTCATCTGGTGGGAAAGTCACCTTGGCTGCCGGCTTACTGCAGATGCCTCGGCTGAAAATATCTTTTTTTTCCCCCGAGCATGCGTCCATTCCACATACCTAATGTGTGTACAACGCCTTTTCATGATTACTCACTTCTTCTGAGTCACCTGTTGTGAGTCATCTTGTGATACAATTGATTGACGGAAAATATGCCAACAGATTCAAGATTCAGCCGAGCATTTTACACCTGCGCAAACTGCAATACCTGACATTTACAAGTGGTTCAACAATTTGTTAAACAAACCAGACTTGGTGGTTTCTGCAAGGGCATCATCCATGACCTTCCCTAGCTTAGTCTCGCACAACCAGGCGCTTCGACTGCCATTTTTTCCCACATAAGCTACGTGACATTGAAACACTACGTACTGGTCTACTACATAGCTCCTAGTTTAGCTCAGGATCATATTAGACCCCGCCTACAGACCCATATAATCTGTATGCTTCTCTGGTTTCTGTAGGTGTCTTGTATTGACTTACCCTCAGTGTGTCGTCGTATATTCTAAGGTGTGTATGTGTTTACTATGGTAACATGCCAACCAAGGACTTGTGTCAATGACCAGTGTGGATGTGACGACTAAACCCAGTGCATAGGAAAATGCTCTAGACAAATAGCACCCACCTATACAAAAACACACATTCAACTCATTCAACGGTTCAGTACAGGTCTCAGTGGCTTGCCAACACAGAAATGCAAATCATATACTAGCAAATGCAACATATGGCTAATCTTACTAGTTTATATTGGGGAAATTGAAAAAAGAGAAACCTAACCAAAATCAGTTTACGACTGTATCCAGAGAATCTATTCATCTAGATGTAGGCCTACTTGACATTTACATTGTTGCCTCTGATCATCAGTCCTCATCAGTTCACCTCATATGTAAACAAACAGGAAGCGGAAGGCTAGGTATGCCAGGCCTGCCTGACATAGCTGATAACCATCGCTGATTTGTTTTGTGTGACGTATGCAAAGATTTCGCATCAAGCGTTTCTTGTGCAAGACCTGTAGCCCCGGGGCTCCCCGTCAGTCTCCCCGCGGTGACAGCACGCTAACATGCGGGGTCCATCTGCTGCGTACTTGACAGTGACGAACGGCCGCTCAAGAGGAACCGCTCCAGTTACCGAGAAGGACAGAAGGAGTGGAATTGCAATTCCATTCATCCAGGAGAGAACCAAAGACTAATCTTCTGGTGTATTCAGGTGTGCATGTTACACCTTTTTAATGGCCTGGCTGTAACTAGAGGTCTGTGTTAAATGTCCAAACTGCGTATTTCCTGTCTGAACTTCTCATGATGCGTTTACGCACATCGGCCATTAAGTAGCCTGCTCCTAATGCCCCCCGCCCCCCCGCCCCCCCGCCCCTCCCATTAGAAGTTGAAAGAACAGAGTTTAGCTGCACTTAGGTGATTCGGCATCATGGCAGACGTGTTCAGACACATCAGAGCTTAGCTGCTGTATCGTTTCACCCCCCCCGCCGCTCGGTAGACACACGCGCAGAAAACACATGGATACCACGGACACGGACCGCGAAGAGTATCACGCACCGATGAAATGCATGACCAATGGCTTTCACTTCTCCCTTTGCCCTTTTGGTTCTCAATCACTTACCTTCTCATCTCTTATCTCTTTAATGTTTCCTTTCATCATGTTTCTGTGAAGCTAAAGAGGACAATCTTTTCATTTTCTTGGTGGTTGTGGTTTCATGGATTTCAAAGTTAGACTAATTGATTCAATATGGATTCAATCATCAATTATCATAATTTACAAGGGCAGTGGACATTAGACACTTTTGTTTGTTTGTAAAAGCAATGTCAGTTCAGTCTTGACGATCTTGTTTCTCTTGCACAGGATTGTCTCGAGGACAGCGGCTTTGTAAACAGTAACTTAATGTGATTGCTCGCCCAATCACTGCAGAAGCTCAATCTCATTTAAAGAGGCTGTACAGGTACAGGTACAGGTACAGGGGAGCGAGGATAATGGGATTTTTAAAGGGGCGACAGAAGCTGTATGGAGGTCTTTCTAGCGGGCTTCTCCAGCACCCTTGTCTAAATAAAGAAAAGCACGTCGCACAGCGCTGAGTCTGCGAGGACCCAACTGAAAACATCTGCCGTTTTCACTCAGCGTAATTGAAATGCAATCAATTAAATGTTGTGAGGTCTACTGTCACAGAAGGCCATAATAAACTCCTCTATATTTACCACAGTGACAACACGGTAAGCTAAGCCATTCATTTAATTCGTCTGGCTTCATATTGTCAGTTTTTTTTAATTCAGTTGGGAGCCATATCCTCCCTAGCATGACCATGTCTCGCTCCGTCTGGGAACATTTCTGCCATTCCCTGTTCGCCTCGCATTGAACATTTATTGAGGACGGTTGATTCTGGTTGCCAGTCTAAAAAGCCTTTAAGCTAGACTTGGCAAGGAGGCAGGGGCGGGACTCTTGTTGACACGTGCACACACAAGCATAAATACAGAAAGCGGTAGATTTTGCTGTTCAGAAAATGCAACTGATACTGATAGAAGGTGACTCAATCAATTGCCACGTTACTGAGACAAAGTCTCAAAGTCAAAAGGGCAAACCATGCTGATGACATTGACAAGTTGAGATGCCCCATGAACCAAACAACCAAACCAAAGCAACACTACTGTGTAGTGATCCACAGATATATTACTTTGGCAGCAGCATAGACTTCATTGTTGTCTGAAAAAACATTCAAGCAGGTCACAGAACAGAATGAAAAACATTGTTGTTTTTGGTCGGTCCATCGGTGCTTTCTTGATCACACCAGCCTGTAATTTGAGGAATATTTATTTTCATGGCTCGGGATTTATTTGTGTACCGTCTAAACCATCCTTCCAGGATTATGTAAAATGATAATGATAACGAATGCATTGTTTGCTTGTGCTTGTTGTCTTCCAGGTACCCCAGTCATTATGTGTATAGTTCAGAGCATAGCGTGTCCGGTCCAGATGACTCTGCTGGGGACACAGACGTGGACCAGAACCTGGAGCGGGCCCAGGAGCAGGACCCCACGCAGCACAAGGTTGGTCCTGGTCATCATACGCCGCTGCTTATCTCTGCTTCTCTCTGCTTATCTCTGCTTCTCTCTTTCGTAATCATGATCACAATCGGTCAATCGAATGTTTTGGGTGTGATGGCTGATGCCTTTTATGCCATGAATTATCACTTTTTCTTTTTTTGTTTAATCAATGTTGAGATTTAAATACAGACTTTTCCGAACCTGCTTCTTGCAACAGGGCCAACAGGTTTGTGTCATTTAACAACTATGCAAACCACCTGAACTAGCCCCCTTCTAATCGCCCCGGCTAATGTTTAGCTGGCGGCGGTTATCCAAGTCTATCCTGTTAGCGGCAGCAATGAGCTTCATGCTCAGCAATATTAACAGGCCCTCTGTCCCGGTTGACTGCGAGTTAAGCTGAAGGGGCTGTGGTCTTATTCCTACCTGCCCTAGTTGTCTGCAATTAAGAGCAGGAGGGTGTTGCTGGGAGAAGGATCGAATTATGACTGATCATGAATGTCTGGGTGTCAGGGAGAAGTGACGTGTGCATTGGATTAGATGCAGCAGCAGGTGGTCCTGGGTAGAAACTGCTGTATCTTCCTTTGTGATTAGGCCGGCTCGGTTAAAGATTATCCTTTTTTCTACAAAGGAAGAGTTTGGTTACAGTGAAGCCAGATAGCCAACTGTTCAGTTCAACTCTCTGAGAGAGAGAGCGAGAGAGAGCGAGAGAGAGCGAGAGAGAGAGAGAGACAGTGGTACAGTCTTCGCTTTTAGATCCGGTTGCTTGTCATAACCAATTCTTTAGTCTATCTACCACCCCAAACCTGCTAAAGTGGTACTACTACTAAAGTTGTACTCCTACCTTACTAACTAGTACAAAGTGGAATCATGTCATGTCTCTTGGCGTGTCATCTTTAACTCCCGCGCACATGCATATTGCTTTAGTCACCACTTCCTCATAATGTTCGTGGTGAATGAGCAGATGTCATGCACGTCACACGCGATGCCATGTCCAGTGTGCTTTCTGAATGTTTAGTTGACGCTGATGAATTGTTCAGGCTTGTGTGCGTGGGGACACGCCTCCTGCAAATTCATAGTAAATCATGGTCGGTTGACTTTGAATGACCTCCAGAACAGACTGTGTGTGTGTGTGTGTGTGTGTGTGTGTGCGCACGTGCGTGTGTGTGCACCAAAGAAGAGGGGTATTGTTTGATGTCTACCAGGCCCAACCAGCCCAGCAAACAGGCCGTCTGTCAGTGGCCTGATAACATGGCCTTTGTCTCTTCCTATATTGTGTCAACAAGTTTATCTCACAAGCACAACCTGAAATGCAAACTCATCCCCCACATTCCTTTTTGTGTGCATTGAGCTCAATGTGGGCTTGGCTCGGTTTTCATTCCAGCAGGATTGTCGAAGTTGAGACGAACTATACGACTATATAACTAACTAACTAACTCTTTGAAATCACAATCCAAAATCATATGAATACCTCCAACAGAAAGCAGTATACATAAACACTTTGTTGCATCAACCTGCTTAAGCGTTGTCACAGCTTTGATCTGTCAGGTGTGCTTACTTTTCCATTGTGTGTGTGTGAAACTTGTTTTTCCTAGGTTGCGGAAGAATCGTTACACACGCTTGCATCATACGACGTGGGGCTGGAGACGGAGAGAGCAGCCTCACTAGAGCAACCGCCAGCAGAAAACACACACAACAGTGAACGGGTAATTAAAAATGACAAAAGCAACCACACATCCCCACCTTTCCCTTGCCCTGAGGCCTTGTCATGTCACTCTACCTGTTTAGTACCACTATGGTTACAGTGCAGTGTATCTAAGGTACTCGTTTAAAAAAGGAAACTCTGGCCAATCAGCAAGGGTTCTAGGAAATGTGGGTGGAGCTGTGATATAGGCTGACATTTTGCTGAAGACGTGGTTGTGGACTGATCAACATGATCCATGCAAAGTGAAACAGTCGTTGCGTTTATTTATAGCATTTATGGGCTCTGTTTTTATTCACGCTGCGGTGAGGAGAAGGCAAGTGATTGCAGATTTGGATAGATTCATACCATTGTAATTTTTCTTTTTACAGACTGTGACTCCAGAGGAGGCGCCGTCAGCAGAGGTCATTCCACCAGAACCAAAAACAGACTCTATACCGGGTTCTCCTGAACCCGAAACACATCCAGAATCCCAGACATACTCGGAGCGCCACTCTGAAGGCCAGGACCATGACCGGGCAGCTCAAACCCCCCCCACTCCCTCCTCCGCGTCCCCCGCCTCGGTCACCCATGACCAGCCGCCCCCTCCAGCCCAGGACCAGGCTTTCACAGACCAGGCTCCACCCCAAGCACTTCTCCCCGAGTGGACGGAGAGCTCCGGCGACGTCCCCGCTCCGCAGCCCACCTTGGAGTCTGTCCCATCGCCGGACCCCTCTGTGGCCCTGTCCCTCGACGACATCCCAGACACACCTACCTCAGGGAGCGTCGGCTCCATGCACACAGGGTAAGCTCAGACCACACCGCTGCCAAACCCCCACGTCTCGCTCTATGGGGGGGGGGGGGGGGTTTGGCACGCACTACAGATTTGGCATTTCTGACAAGTAACACAATGTCTAGTGTGTTAGTCCCTCGGCCCGTGTCCATGGCATACGCGACATACTTATATTTAACTGCATCATGAGGAATGGGTCAACCCACTCCAGCTTGTCACACATCAAACCAGAGCATACCGTTCCATGTGTGTGGGTCTCATACACGGCGTCCTCCATATTCCTCTACGACTGGACGTGGTGGAACTGGTCTCCTGAGGACTTTTGGGTCATTGGGCCGTCGGTAACCTAGGATTCCTTCAGGATGCAACCTGCAAAAAAGAGAGTGACCTTGTGGCTTCGTCGGGGGGTCGGTCTTCCATGATCAAAAAAATGCCTGCTTTCGTCGAGACGGTTCGCTCTTCAGTAGAGTGGAACCACGACAGCTCTTCCCTTTCTCTCTTTCTCTCCGCTCAGTCCGAGGAGCTGTGTTAAACAGCGTGTCCTTTCTTTCCCCCTCAGTGCAGTGTGGGTTGCCAGTGCTGGAGACGAACCCCCAGCAGACAGCTTTGTCTCTGCTGAGCTCTGTGCTGAGCTCTCTGACTCACAATGTGGAGTCAAACTGGCAACCTGTGCAAACCCTCCCTTTGGCAGCCCTCTCCCCAGGTGAGTTCAGAATCCAGAATCGGAATACCGAGCAAGGTAACCGTGGAAACGCCCCCACCCACCGCCCACCGCTCACCGCTAAAGTGCATCCGCTGTTCGCTGGCCTTGCTCTCCTCCTACTCCTCCTCCACACTTCACTTCCTGCTCAATGGCAACCAAGGCTAACCGGTGTGAAGAGGGACGGCCTCTCACGCCCCCCCCCCCCTGTTAGAATACATCTCTGCCACGTCATCGTCACGCTCAGACACTCGCGAGTGAATTTCCACCCAAGTTCGGTGGAAGAGCGACGTGGGCGGCAGAGATGCACTTGAGCAGTCGTGTTGTGCACGTTGACCATTTCATTTAAGTGCGGCCTACTACCATTTTCTACTCCTTGCTCACTTTCCACTTTTCCCCCCCCACCTCTCCCTGTCCTCCTGCCCCCCCCCCCCACCCCCTGTGTCTCTGTGCTGCAGTGAGGATGCGGATGGAGCGGAGAGCCAGTGGTCAGAGCAGCAGGTCCGGGAGGCGGACGCCCAGGCGTCTCTGAGCCCTGCAGAGCTGCAGGACGAGCACCAAGCGCTGGCCGACGCAGAGCTGCAGGGAAACGCTACCGCTACCCTCCACCCAGAAGTTGAGGTCAGTCGATGCACAGCCATGATAGGAAAGCGTGTGTTTTGGGTCTCCCAGTGTAATGTCGGTAGGTAGGTAGGTAACAGCCATGTCTCCCCATCTCCAATCAAGAGAAAGCAATAGGATGTTAAAAAGTGGTAAAATGGTACAGAAGTGTAGTGACCGTGTTGTGACCGTGGTTTTGCTTCCAACCTGTGGTGCTATGCGACATGCAGCATAGGACCTTTCTCTCTTTCAACCCATTTTCATGTCTGTCTTCACTGTCCTGTCCGTACAAAATAAAAAAAAGGTGTTAGAAACTGCTTGCTACGCCATACAAAGAGATGGTAGATGTGTGCATCCCGGCTGAACGAGATGGTGGCTCTAGCCAGACAGAATAAACGGCACTCCTGACAAAGAGCTGCGTCATGAATGTTTCAGCCGCACTCTTTCAGTCTGCTCTCTCGGTTTGGCCTCAGCAAGAATGTGTGTGTGAGTGTAAGCATTTTCTTTTCCTGTTGTTGCTGTTGTTGTTGTTGTTGTAGTAGTCCGGAAAACGTTTCCTGGACTTAATTGTGAGCCTTTGCTCGGTATTGCAACTAAATTAGCCAGTGAGTAGCTGCTTAGCCCACTGGCTGGCTGGCTAGCTGTGTTTGTGTGTTTACATAAGAGGCCTTTTGGGTTGGTGGCTTCATAGACTTTCTCTTGAGACAACCCTAGGCTTATTCACAGTGCATATCATGCATCTCTGGGCTCAAATGCCACAGGGACTTCACACTCATCCTAGTTGAAATCTACGTCATTTCCCATACACGCCATGTACTATTTACGACTATTCAATCATGTAGCCGTCACTTTAAGTTAATTTTGTAGTGAATTTGGGGTTTTGTGGTCGTAGATGTTAGAGTGGTGGGCTGTTACACAAACGGGAGGAGTGTCTAATTATTATTATTCATGGCTCACTAAAGCCAGGATGACTATAAAATACAGCCTACGTTGAAGAGAACCGGTGGAACTCAAACCGTTTAGAGTGATGTTGTGTTGACACCACTGCTGGCTTCAGGTGGGCGTCATATGCTGCTCGTTGTGGCTTTCAGGCGGGGGATGCTGGCGTCTCCAGAGAGACGGACCCCTCGGTGCCCAGCAAAGAGGACATCCCCACCTTCGACGAGTGGAAGAAACAAGTCATGGAGGTGGAGAAGGTGGAGAAGGAGAAGAGTAAGAGTCACACACACACATGCACACACACACATGGTATTTGACTGTGATGAGGAAATTAGATACTGTTTTAGTGAGCACTCTGCTCCTCCGCTCTTCTCTTCCCTCCGCTCGATGCATGGTCTCCATCTCTCTCTGCAGGCCATGTGTCACAGTCAGTTGAGTGTGAGTTTATGCGTGTTGCGTAACCTCTTACTCAATGTGCTCTGCTCCGACGTCAGTTTCCACTGGCTCTGCAGGCCCTGTCCTAATGCATTTCAGTTTCCGCTGTGTCCACGTGCCCAGTCCTCTGCAGTTTTAAATGCATTGTGACAAATGCACATGCATGCGCCGAATGTGAGGGGAGCGCTGTACAGAGACTTAAATGGCTAGGCGTGTGTGTTCATGTACATACGAACATCCGAGCAGACATAGATGGTTCAGATGCAGATGAATGCAATGATCTAATTCCCTTCACATTAATGGGAAACCCTTATGGATGGATCAACCAAGCCTAGCAATTAACACACCTTTCATCAACATGAAGATTAATTGAAACATTCATTTTTAAATTATCATCACGACCATATGATCATATGCGCTTCACATGGGCGACGATATGAAAAAGGATACTAGCGCGCGCGCACGCACACACACCGCATACACCTTCATCTGCTCTGACCTACAAAACAGTGACCCATATGCCTTCAGCCTATGCCTTCAGGAAGCCTCGTCGTTTGACATCGTGTTTAATCTCTCTCTCTATTGCTCGTTTTCAGGTCAGTCTCTTCATACCTCAACCAACGGTAGCCCCCACCCTGTGAAAAAGGTCCAAAAGAATTTCAAGAACAACTACGCCTCAGTGGAGTGCGGTGCCAAGATACTGTCGGCTAACAGCGAGGCCAAGGTGAAACATCTAGTCCGAGATGCTGTGCTACAGAATAAAAAGGACCCCAGGCATCGCTTAGACATTTCTTACTCGCATTCAGATAAAGGAATAGGCGTGATATGCAAATTACAGTGTTGTTAGACGCACAGTAATTACAGTTAATTTGCTCATACAAGGTGTTTTGACTCGGTGGTGAAGTGGGGTGATATTAGTATTAGACAATGGTGGGCTCATGTCACTATGCTCCTCTTCTTCGTTTCAGAGCACTTCAGCTATCCTCATGGAGAATATGGACCTGTACATGTTAAATCCATGCAGCAACAAAATATGGTAAAGGCCCAAAAGAAAAACTTATTTAATTTCAAGATTTTGTCTCTGAAATGTTGTCTTACTTATTTGGCAGCAACTATATGAGTCATCTTTTTTTTTATAATCAAGTTTTCAGTTTGTTTTATTTTTTTAAATTAATGTCTCACATTTGGACGTTGCATTAGAAATGTAAAATTTGATCGTGATTGATAATTGTTCTGGTGGTTGCTGCACTACATTCGGTCTCCGTCCACTGACTCCGTCTCCGCGTCTCCAGGTTTGTAATTGAGCTCTGTGAGCCCATCCAAGTGAAGCAGCTGGACATCGCCAACTTTGAGCTCTTCTCTTCCACACCCAGAGACTTCCTGGTCTCCATCAGCGACAGGTACGCTCGCCGCCGTGACACGTGCGCAAAGGCGCAAAAAAGAAAACGCGTTGTGCACACAGTGACGGCTTAACTCTCCATCAACATGTTCAGGTATCCCACCAACAAATGGGTGAAGTTGGGGACGTTCCACGCACGCGACGAGCGCACCGTTCAGAGCTTCCCATTGGACGAACAGCTCTATGCCAAATATGTGAAGGTGTGGCTTTTTTCGTTTTTTTTTCCCTCCACTCCGTCAGATCAGTACAACAACTTGATGTGCATTAGGTTCTTCCATAGATTGTAGGTTGTTTCATATTAAATGCATCTTCTCTACATCACTCTACTACATAGACACAAGGTACACGCACGTTGGCCTTGTTTACCCGAGCGCTTTCGACCTCTTCCAATTGCGATTTTGTTCTCACGGCTGTGAGATTGCGATTGCAAAGAGAGATGTGTTCTCCGTCTAAACAGGCTGGAACGGTTGGACGAGAGATGTATGACAACCGTGTCTTTCGATCTAGATTGGCGAGAAAAAAAAGTTGTCGTCCAGACCGACCGCAGGGCGCATGGTGCCTTTCGTGTAAACAAGAGTTTTTGAACAGAGATACAATCGAAATTCAAAAACGATTATACAATCTCGATATTTCTCTCGTGTGAACAGGGCCATTGAGTTGCGTTGTATAACAAACAAGCATGCTCTCATGACTTCATGGCTGATGAAAGCATTTCCTCATGTCAACCCACGCCCCCCCCCTATCCTTGACACAAAAATGTCATTGTTTTATTGACCGTCTGTATTAGATGTCTGTGAACTCTAAACATAATCCATTGAATTGACATCAAGTATCTCTTAAAAGCGCACTCAAACGCAAACTGACCTTTTCACTGTTGACTTAACATAGCCATGTGCTCAGACTGCGAATTACCGCTTATGTAATGCAGTGAGTGGTGTACAGTACGCAGTATGCAATCAGTGATAATCACCGCCGCCTACCTATATAAATGTGATGTCTTTGTGCAACACTTGTCCTTCCCTCTGTCCTTGTTAATGTCCTTCCCTCTGTTGCTCTCCTTCAAACCTAGACGGCAACCTTACGCTAGTGCGCTGCTTGTAGACTCGCCTAGCTAAATCCTCCTGCGTGTGTCAGTAGTGCATTGCCATATGAAATGAAATGAAATAAATGAAAAGAAAACGATGCTAAATAATGCTGTTGAGCCAATTGCTGACTTTTCTCGCAGCATGAAATACAATTTGAATGACTTTTGTCTCTTCTTTTTCTTTCTGTTTCTTCCTGTCCTTCTCGCATCAGATGTTCATCAAGTACATAAAGGTTAGAACCTTTCTCCCTGTGTCAGGGCTCACCGTGCGCTTTTACTTTGATACTCTGTAATGGGAGAGAGCTTTGGTGGCGGAGCACAATGTTGATCTGTAATGCATGGGAGACACACACACACACACACACACACACACACACACACACACACACACAGCCAATGATTTGGGTATTCAGGTTAATTTTGGTGCTTGTGTGGACGGGGGAATAGAATTAAACGCGTGCCTGTTTGTTTCCATGGGGATGATTGGAGTTGATTAAACCAAACCGCTGGGTGTGGATTGCTTGCTCTAATGGGGATGTCTTGTCTGTGTTGACCGCGTTTGTGTCTAAATGTCCGTCCCCTCCTTTCAGGTGGAGCTCCTGTCCCACTTTGGATCAGAGCATTTCTGTCCCCTCAGCCTCATTAGGTGAGACGTCTTAGAAGAGCTCTTAAACCGTTTTCTTTTTTCCAGTCTTTCCTTATAGTCCTAAAACCCCCACGTTTCTCACAACACGGGTGCTACGGGTTCCAAAGGGTGGTCTCTAGTTTGTGACTTATTTTTTCTAGTGGCTAATGATTAAGCAGGCTCTGGGTGGGGTGGGGGGGTCTGTTTTATCAGAGATAAACACAGATAATACAGATAAACACACATAGCCCACATAGCCTTTTATGTATCTTGATATCTCTTCAGTCATTATACCTCCACACTAAAAATAACGGTTTCCGTAGCCCCTGACCCCCGTCGCAACACACTGTGGATCTGTCTACTCCAATAAAGGGTGATGGGCGTGGGTGACGTCGAACCCTCAGCCCACGTGTGTGCGAGAAAACCCCCTGAGTCAGCTGGATGGAGCTGACCCAAGATTCCCTGCAAACTCTCCCTCCCTCCCTCCACTCCTTCTCCTCCTTCTCCCAATCTTTCCCTCCCTCCGTTCCTCCCTCTCCCCCGCCATCTCCTCTCCTCTTCCATCCCATCCTCCCTCCTCCTCTCCTCTCCTCTTCCATCCCATCCACCCTCCCCTCTCCTCTCCCTCCCCTCTTCCCTGCCTCTCCCTCCTCTCCTCTTCCATCTCATCCTCCCTTCCTCCCTTCCTCCCTCCCTCCCTCCCTCCCTCCCTCCCCATGGGCCCTCCTGGGGCCGATGGATCACCGGTCCTGGGCCAACTCAAAGCGGTGCTGCTTTATTGCGTCCTGTTGACGGCTAGATTCTAGGCTGCTCTAGCTGGGTAGCTGCTTGGCCTGGAGACGCAGTGTGTTTCTGTATAGATTGAGTGTCGGAGGATATGATAACTAATGCTGACAGACCCCCCCCCCCCACCCCACCCCACCCAAAGTCATGTCCTGGGTTTTTCAGCTGTGTGTGTGTGTGCATTAAAGAATGTGTACAAGAAAGTATGATGCATACTAGCAGGAATATTCATCTTTTTAATACAAAAATATATATAATCTGTGTTGCTGTTTGTTGGAAGCACTGTTCTCATGCCTGTTGTCTTGGCGTTGCTCTGCATCGAGGCCATCGGGGCCATCGGGGCCCGTACACCAGGGGCCCCTGGGCTGTGGTGGAGTCCTCTTGTCAGGAGCCATCTGAGATAATGAGTGTGTGTCTGTAAACCAGGCATGGTCTCGCTCTCGCAGCCAGAGGTAGAGGTGGGCCAGTGCCAAGAAACCCTTAAGCCGAAGGTCAGATGTGTTTAGCTTGGCTTGTGGTCCAGCAAACAGCAGCACTGTGGTCTGTGACTTCTTTTCCGGTACCTTCTCCTATGATCGTAACTAAACCAACCATTTCATTGATTTAAGGTTGAGTTGATGGCACGCTGTATTTTCTGTTTTGTTTTTCTTTCCACTTCGCTCGACCTCTCTTTGCTCTGATGGGATGTAAACATGTCTTTCTTTCAGATGCTTAGCCAGCTCACCCTTCTGGCAATGAGTGGCTACATGCTGCTCACGTTCACCTCCCTCGGTTTCATCATGGACCGGAGGTAATGCTCACTGTTCTCATTGATTGAATTAATTGTATTAATTGTGAATTAGTATTCATCACACAAGCCAATTCTATTTATTCAGCACATTAAAGAGTGAGGCAAAGTTATCCAAAATAAATGTATATATTTACATTACATTTTTTTATTATTTTTGTCATGTCATACTTCCAGGCCGTTGGCTGCCATTTTGGAGATGCTACGCTGTGCTGTCATGGTGATGATGCAGCGATCCGGCTACATGGAACCTCTTCTGCCTTCACTGGCCATCCCGATCCAGGTAACAGGACTCAGCATTTAGCTCATTTAGTTCAGCAAAACCTAAAAAAACGAAAATATATCTCCAGCATTCACACCGCCTGTGTATTATTTCATAACAGTAGTTATTAATCTATTTAATATATAAAAATCACTTGACTGTCAGATGCAAATGCAAATTTGAAGATTGAAAATGTATCCTACGTTATAGGAAACTGAATAAGGGGTATAGTTTTACAACTGGTATTACATCCATTTGTTATTGTAAATAACCTTACAAATGGCACTTTCACACTCCATGAACACTCATTTGTTAATACTGGTGTTAATATTTTGAAGGTTGAAGAAATCCCTGTTCGTTTGTGTCATTCTGCATGTGCGCATGACACTTGTGTGTTTGCCTGTACATACCGGTGTGTGTGTGTGTGTGTGTGTGTGTGTGTGTGTGTGTGTGTGTGTGTGTGTGTGTGTGTGTGTGTGTGTGTG
>JAOPJI010000016.1:594732-605084 GCA_027122695.1 Merluccius productus
GGGGGGCGCGCCGCCGCGGGACTGGGTGTGGGTGTGTGTGTGTGTGTGTGTGTGTGTGTGTGCAGACCTCACCCCCCCCCCAACCCTCCCCCCCCATGCCTACCTTGGGCGGCCAGCGGCGACATGTGCTGGTGGGACCGCCGGTGGATCTGATGGCGGTAGCCGTAGACGGCCAGCACCAGTACCATGATGCACCCCATGATGCCGCCCGCCACCGGCCCCACCGGGGCGCTCTTTATCATGTTGAGCGAACCCACCTCCTCGTCTGGGAGAGAGACATAGAGACAACAGGCACACACACACAGAGACAGAGAGAGAGAGAGAGACAGCGAGAGAGAGAGAGAGAGAGAGAGAGAGAGAGAGAGAGAGAGAGAGATTGTTTATTAAAATGTGTCTCTGCACGGGGAGAAGAACATAAACAGCTCTGGCGCTAAATTATCACTAAATATCCGTCTTCCACTTCCTCACTAAACGGCGTCTCCGTCTCTCATCGCTGGATGAACTGCTGGAGTAGTAAATAATTATTCCCTGGGCAATACTGCCACACTCTACTCCTCGGCACTAAATCTCCAACCAAGAAACTATCAGCACATTCATTTATCGTATCCCTTTTCTGTCACTTCCTATGAAGGACTTTAACCTTGAAAAGCCTCAAAAGCTCCTTTGTAAGCTTTCGAATTTACCCAAAAGCCCCTTCTCTCCGGCATCGCCGTGAGCCGAGACACGTACGAGTCCGTTATCTTCACGCCTAACTCACACTTCCACTCACCCATGAGCCCCAGGCTGTCCACGTAGGGGCTCTTGGCCCCGACGATGCCCCCGAAGCACTCCTTCTGCAGGGCACAGTAGGGCTTGTCCAGGTGGGTCTTCCCGTCGCTGTCCACTGTGCACCACTCACAGTCCAGCACCCCGAAACAGTCGCTGGGAACGCAAACAACGGTCAAATTGGGTCCATGATGAATTTTTCTTTGTATAGTGTGTGTGTGTGTGTGTCAATGTGTGTGTGTGTGTGTGTGTGTGTGTGACTGTGTGTGTGTGTGTGTGTGACTGTGTGTGTGTGGGTTACCTGCTGGTGTATCTCTGGCCACAGCGGGTGTTGATGCACTGAGGGAGGTTGTCATGGAGACCGGGGTCTATCACGTTCATACTGAGGGGCTCCTGGGTCATCTCGCAGCTCGGGTTCCTGTGAACACACACACACACACACACACACACACACACACTATTGTGAGCCAGAACACAACCTAAAAACAAACTGAAAAAACAAAACTCATTTGATTCAGGATGGAAAAGAGAAAATTAGTGCTCAAGCCGGTGTTGAGTTTGACACTAAACTTTCCCCAAAAGAGAACAAACAATGTGTTGCGTGCGTCGCGACACACGTGTGACAGTCTATGAAAGGAAAGATAATTGTGTGGGCTTCTCCTGTCATCGTACAACATGTCCTCCTCGTCAGAAAGACAATCCGTTGTCAAAAAAATGACAAATGTTGCAAGACGGAGAGACAATGAGGGAGATGGATAGACGGACGGATGAGAAGACAGACTGGCAGGCAGATGGACAGACGGATGGAGAGAAAGACAACCGGTGACATTGATGAAGAATATTTAAGATAGAAAGACAATTGCAATATTACAAGATAATGTAATATTGCTTAATATTGCTTCAGTGATGCTTGATGCGTAACTCGGTGCTAATAATAATGGTAAAGCAACACCCTTAAGTGTAATATTGCGATTATACAATTATCAGATTAGACAAAATAAAATATCTAATCAAAATGAAGTGATATTGTGGGGCAATTCAGTCACTAACTTCTTGTTCGATGTATCTTAGTTTCCCTGAAAATACACGGTTTCTGACTAATACCCGAAAAACAATTAGTCAGGTCTGTAGACTCCTATGCAAAACAAATAGTAGTTTACTACTCCAGCCAGGAGGGGAACCGTCAAGCCACTGTTATCTGTGAAAGTCACTGAGTGATAGAGTGACTAAGTGATAGAGTTGCATCATCGGTCGAAGTGAGTGATGACGTGATTGTTGTGGGCTACTTTTGGATTTCAAACTGGACCAACATGGCGGCCGCCTCACAAACGATCTCATTTAACAGCTAAATAGTGCACTAAAATGTGTTTCTGAAAACAACACGCCCAATCTCTCAAAAGATCTGGTATAATAAAAGATTGACTGCAGGTGAAACACTGCACCGTATGCTTGGTACAGCTTGGCTGAGCTAAGAAGGTGAACAAATACAGATGCTCCATGTTGTCTTTCATCTGACTGAACTCTAACCGTGACCACTGTGTCTGTGACCTGCACTCACCTGTTTTCAGCGTAGGTGAGGTTGCCGGTGCACTCGTTGACCTCCAGGGGGCACTCACACGGACACTCGCATTCATTCTGCTCCATCCTGAAGCCCGCAATAAAAACATCGGAGGTTGAGTGTCTTTCTTTCCGTTAAGAGACACGACAGATATGAATGAATCACACAATTTATGCAATTAATGTTTGTATATGTAATGCTATTGTATATACTATCAACAGTTTTAGTGCCCATGTGTGTGTGTCTATCTGTTTTTCTGTGAGCATTTGCGTGTGTGTGTGTGTGTGTGTGTGAGCGTGAATGTGTGTGTGTGTGTGTGTGTGAGAGATACAGACCTGTGGCAGTTGAGACAGAGGCGGTCCACGGTGCTGCAGGCGCAGAAGGCCAGCGAGTCGCACGTCTCGTTGACGATGCCGGCGAAGGCGTTGGTCCCGGGGATCCTGGTCAGCCGGTACTTGGAACAGTGGCTGCCGTGGACCAAGTTGGTCAAGTCGCCCTGATGATAAGAGACGGGACAGTTAAACAGAGACAAGGGACGAAAAAATGTATAGAGAAATAATGTGGTGTAATGACGAGAATGGCCACAAGGTGGTGCCATAGCACTGTAAGAAGTACAACGCACTTCAGCTCTTTTGCTCCATTTGACCCGATTGCATGAGAAAGTGTGAGTAAGTACATGTGTGTGTTTTCATGCGTGCACATGTGTGCATGCGTGTGTGTGTGTGTGTGTGTGCATACGTGCAAGCATGTGTGTGCATGCATGCTCACCATGATGCTGGTGGTGTGTGTGTGTGTGTGTGTGTGTGAGCTCACCACGATGCTGGTGTTGAACTTGTAGAAGCGCTGCACGGTGCGGTCGCTGAAGCTGTTGCACAGGTTCTTCTTGACAAAGTTCGGATGGTTGAGGATGTCGTTGGCCACCAGCGGTTCCTGCAGCGCCACACAGACGGAGAGGAAGACCGAACGAGAGAGAGAGGAGTTGTTATATTGTGCCGCCGCCGCATTTTATAGTCAATAGCGCCTACAGAGATGGGTAAAGACTCATTCTGTGGGCCAGTTCCAGGAAATAGTTTGATTCACTCCCTCAACATCAGACATATTATTATTCTATCCCACTTTATTGTCTTTTATTTTACTTTATTTTTCTTTAGGTAATACTCTATACTACTTATATTTCACTGCTTCTTTGCATTTTAGATTTGTTATAGCTACTAAATAAATAGTTTTTGTTTTTTTTAATCGATATTTCACTTGTAGTACTATCGTATGAAGGCCTTTTGAATTGCATTGAATCGAGTAGAAAACCGACCCGGGGAGAGAGTGAGGGATGAGGAAAGAATCAAAGTGTTTTCCCCCCCCCGCTGATTGAGTCGTTTAAAGTCATCACCTATGAACTTGTGCGTTAGTTTTAGTGTTGACTCTCGCTCACCGGTGTTTAGCTATTGTTGGTCGAGAGAATGGCTCGTGTGTGTGTGTGTGGTCGTATGTGTTTGTGTGTGCGTGTGGTGGGGTGTGATGTGGTGTGGCGGATGCGTGTTGACTTTACTTTGTCTGTGTAAATGTTTGGTTGTGTTGAGCCGGTGTAAACGACCGTACAACTTATTGATCAATCACCGTGTTTACGACCCTGAAGACTCAATATGTTAACAACAGCTTGCAGATTGGAACCACACACCCTGTGTGGCCGAGTCGTAACCAAGTCCAGCAGGACTCAGGACTCACTATAGTTCACATTCAACTATATGTGAACTATAGAAGGAAGGCAGAGACAGAAAGAGAGAGAGAGAGAGAGAGAGAGAGAGAGAGAGAGAGAGACAGACGGATGAAGAGACAGAGACAGATACAGAGCGAGCGAGAGACAGAGCTAGAGAGAGAGAGACAGAAACAGATAAGGACAGAGACAGAGACAGAGAGAGAGAGAGAGCGAGAGACAGAGACAGAGACAGAGACAGAGACAGAGATAGAGAGAGAGCGAACTCCCCTACCTTGTGTGTGATGTGCTGCTGCTCGGCCGGAGCGTGACCCTTGGGGTCGATGAGGGTGGGGTGTGCCACCAGGTACCCTCGGTCCTCCATGATGAAGCACCTGGACGCAAGCAAGCAGGCACACGCACGTATTCATACACATTCATACACACACACACAAAAAAATGCTTTATTTGGTATCCACTACCGTCAAAACACCGATATGGATTCTGCCAAGTCCTGCCCCCATTCACGCTGCTCTGCCCCGCACGCCTGCCAAATACTGAACTATTGTTCACACTGATCCTCTGCCTCTACACCCTCTGCCAAATACTGAACCCCCCTCCTTCTCGCTCTCTCTCCCTCTCTCTGCACTAATCCTGATTAATACAGCCCCTGGACACTCACACCTTCTCTCTCCCTTTCCCAACTCTCACCTCCTCCTTATTGCCCCCTCCCCCCCCCTCCATCTTGAAAATATGTTGTGGTGTATGGTCCAGAATGCAAAAGCAATGTCTGTATGGCTTGGACGTTTTTCTTTTTTATCCCCCTAGATTGATATGGCTAATGTGGCTGTCATTTAAAAAAATACATTTGTAATTTTAAAATACATTTTGGGCATATGAATGCCAAACCCTTTCCAATAAAGGATTTTGAAATTATGCATCAGGAAAAGAAACAAGGAAGTCCTTTGTTGGCTTTTGCTGTTTTTATTTTTGAAAAACGGATTGTCGTAGAATATCTATTAGCATTTGAATATTGCAGTGGCAACAATGAGCATCAGTTTATACACAAATAATGGTAATCTGTTTCGTGAAATGTTTTGCATCATAACTGAATTTGCAGTTTGATCATTCTGTCTTTGGAATAGCACTCATATAGAAAATATATCACTTAATAAGGCTTTGGGTGTTTATTGTGTACACACACACACACACACACACACACACACACACACACTGTTTTTTTTTTACAGCAAAGGAGATATAAAGTGCTTGTTTTGTCTTCTGAAAAATATTTGCTTGCTTTAATTCATTAGCTTCATTCAAGGCTTTTGAATTTGAATGCGTTGTCAACATCTCCGTCTCTGTTCTGGAACATTAAGGCATGTCACCTCACAAATGGATGCCCTTGTTTTTGTTTTTGCTGGCAATTCTCTTTCCCTCTCTCTGGTTTACAAAAGGCCCAGTAATCTTTATAAATATACACTGTCAACAGATTGCCAACATTTCTCTACACTGTAATGCGGCAATTGCAGATTTGCTCTGTCAACTACTCACAAAGGAGCACCCTATTGCATTTTGTAAAGAGCTGGGCATGGTTTTTTGAGGGGCTTTTAGGAAGAAAAAAAACGAGAGAAAAACCCCTCAGTTATTGCATTTTGCGCAAGCTGAATTGTCACCAATAATAGTGTTTCGTTGCTTCCCGAGCGCTTCTTAAAGATTAAGAGAACTGTAAAGCTTAACGGGAACAAGGACAAGCTAAAGCAGCACACGGTGACCTGGCCTCTGGACCGTCTGTGTACCCAGACAAACCTGTGGCTTTCAGGCAGTTTACAGGGAGCCATTTTGTATCGATTGCTTTTTCTCCCTCTTTGTCCAATGGTCCTTTTGTGCTTTGTTATTCCTGCAGAAAGAGCGAGTTTGGGCTGGGCTTGTATGGAGCTGGATGCGAGTAGCTGTCGATCGGCTGCAGTGGCCACATTGTATTTGGTAAATGGAACAGAGTCACCCCTCCTTGTATCATGGTCACTCATCCGAGATGCGGAGACCTACTTTTCGAAGTTTGCCAAACCATGTCAAAAAGGTGTTGGCAGATAACCCTGGTTATCAGGAAGTTTTATAAAACTTAAGTGGGGCGCCGAACCATTCAGCCCGACCCCAGTGACCATGTGTCGATCCGGCTACTGTTCCTGTAGCGTTGGCGAACACAGCGAGAGCACGGAGCTGTCAGTCTTAAAAGCCTCTCGTAAGAAGCTACAGAACTAGAGGGAGACCATTTAGTCTGGGTTAGCTGCTACTTGGCTAAAGCTAGCTAGCTTCCTGCTCGGCTGGCAGATTCCCATTTTCACGCTGTCAGCGCACCACAGAGGTTTTCACACAGGTGCTGGATGAAGGGTGTTGGTGGCGGTCGTCAATAGGGAACTTAAAAACACCTACGGCTCGGTCTCAGGCATGAAATCTCTCTGGCGCTTCCCCTCCCCAGGTAGCGAGCGAGGCGGCGGGTTGCAGACTGTGTGAATTAGTTGTGATTCGGTTTGAACAGCGTGTAAGTGTACATCGCGCTCTGTCTCATCCGCCCTCTCCACCTTCATGATTGCGCTGACCATCACATGCCTACAGGTAGACTGCCGGCCAGACATGTCCCAGAGGAGCCCTGCACCATGGTAGACAATTGGTGCTGGGGCATGACAGGCTCCGCGGCTTCGACCCCTGTGAAAGATTGGTCCTGATTCACGTCACCGCCCGAGCGCTGTGTTCTAACAGCGATACGTCGATGGTTCCCTGCTGTGTTATTGTGGGAGCTAATGTGCCTTGTTTAACATCAGCAGCAGAGAGAACTGCCGTGGCTCAGATGGCTTGCCGCTGGGGCTCAGATTGACAGTGGTCTGCAGAGAACGGCCACGTCTTAGTGCCTTTTTTTTGTAATTTATTTTTTTACATCACACGGATGTAATCAATATCTACTGTGTTGATTTGACAAATGTGATCAGGAAAATAATAATAATAATAATAATAATAATAAATAAATAATATTAAACATAATTTCACACTACCTACATACACAAAACAGAACATCCACCTCCTTTGGATCACAGCTAAGAAGCATTTTCTCCAAGTTGTAAACCCCCAACTACAAACAATTTCTTTAACAGGTTTTGGCATTTTTAAATAAAATGCAACTGAGCTCAGGTATTTTCATAGGTATGAGCAGAAAAAAAAACTGCCAGTCGCAAAATAGTGTGTCTGGTTCAGTGGCCAATGTTAACAATGACAAGCGTAAACCTCGATATATCTCCTTTGAAGTATTTGTCTTTGGCTTTGATTTTTTTTATATACACTAAAAAGGCACACGTTAGGTTTCTACTGCAATCGTATATATTTGTTTCTTAACATTGCCATCAAATGACCTTTACATCTCTGCATGTGTGTAGTACTTGTAGCCTATGAGGTGCACTGTTCCTCTCTGGTTGAGGCTGCCTTTGAGAAGGGCCTCAGAGGAGTTGCTGGGGAAGAGAGAGAGAGAGAGAGAGAGAGAGAGAGAGAGAGAGAGAGGGGGGGGGGGGGTGGGGTTGAAACAAGAAGTCATGTAAGACAGGTGGAGTTGGGAAAACACAAAAACCAAAACCGAAGGAAACGAAAAAAGTTGAAAAAATAAATAAATACGACATCTGCCTTTCATTTTATCACTGACTCTCTTTCACTGCGATTTAGGGTCACATAAGGAAGGAAAAACAAATATGCCTCAATAGAGATTTTGTTTCCAAAACTCAAGTGCAGAGTGTTGTGCACATCTTGTGTGCCACATGTCCTTGGTGTTATAAAAGAGGAGCAATGCAGAACAAATCAGTGGCATGTGCCTCACAATACCCAACGCCGGTATTCACCATGGATTTCTGCTTAAATTAAGATCAAGGTAACCAGCTCTGGAGGTGCCTTTTTGAATTGTACGTATTTGATTAGTTGAAAGGCTTTCTCTAGTTTATCTGATAAACATTTAAAAGTTACGAAAATAACGTGTAACACACACAGCTTAACATTGGAAATCTGGACAGGAGAATTGACCATATTAAACCCCAACTCTATTGACCTATTAACCCTAAACCTATTAACTATTAAACCTTGATTGAGCCACTTTACCTAACCTGTAAGTTAAGTTCGCATGAGAGACAAGGATTGCATTTATTTGGTGACGTTTTCGGAGATCAGCTGGTCATGCGCTCTGGAGACTTTGGACTAGCGTTGTTGTTAGTTCACTGGACAGGTCGGATCTCTCCTGGAACTCTCCAGTCCCAGCAGGGATCATGTTGGTCTGGTGATGTTTGGATAGGTTTGATCGGTCTAGCCAGTGTTCGCCGCCCGAACCGAACTGCAGTCGTCTCTTGGCATGAACACAAACCTGGAATCAGAGTTTTGCTTCTATTACCTTGCTAAACTTTCTAACTTAATAAACTTTGTCGTCAGTCAGTGGTAGAAGAAGTACTTCTTTATCTTTTTCTTAAGTAAAACTAGTTATACCACACTGTAGAAATACTCAGTTACAAATAAAAGTTCTGCTTTGAAAATGGTACTATGTAATGTCAGTAGGAAATAGAGGCACTTAAATGTATCAAATAGGATTCCAAGAAACACTTGGAAACACAAATCCAAGTTGTTGTTATTGTTGTTTGCATTTGTATGTATTATTGTACGTGGGAGAGTGTGCATCTCAGGATACATGGCGGAGGGGCCTAGAAGATTACTCAAATTACTCACCCAAATGGTGTATGGTTAAACTCATCAGGTGGTGAAAATGTCTTGAGCGTGGCTTGCTGTTTAATTAACAGCTTTGGGGTCCATTTGATTAATGTATTGAACAAAGTTCATCTTAGGGACGGCAGGATGTGGGTGTGTGTGTAATCCAAAGCAGCGCAGCCTTGTAAGGCTACATATTTATATGTGTACAATTTGAGTTTCAATAAAATGTCTATAGATATTGGCACTGCACTTCAAATTTTTCAAAGAAATTGACCCATTTTTTAAAACATTATTCTGAAGCCATGTCGTCTTTTCCTCCAACATTAATTCTGAACAGTTGTTGCTGAGTGATTTGATTACCAACGACGTCAACATAGATTGATCTCCAGTCCCTATGGCTGGCCAGGTTGTGGCTGACGGTAATAGACATAATTACTTTGGGAGAAGGTTTGGATTCTGACCCACCCAAAGACACTTGCTACATAATTAGTCTTATAGTTGGCTGTAGCTGAACTATTTCTATAATGCCTATAGAAAAAACCCCCATGAAAAATCAGTCTAAATAACAAGGTCAGGCAGAAATAAGTCCCATGTTAATTCATGAATGTTGCAAATGCTTATAACACACCATCTGTGTGGTTAGCTCTTATTCTGAGCAGTTGATTTCACCTCCTGGACTTCTGTTTAAGAGAATGTTCTGTTTAAGAGAATGTCACCAGAGTTGCTGATAACATTGATACATGCAATGGAAAGTTTGCCTTTTTCCCCACAGGGACCATCAGTCACCGAGGTGCTTAAGGCTCAGGCAGGTAACCAAAGGAAAAGACAACAAGATCGAAAGAACAGACAGATCTAGGTTTTTTTGTGTTCTACACTCCTTAAACTTGTATCTACACATTGGCATGTAAGCCAATTTCATTGCGGCCACCTTTTGCATTCAATTGAAATGGTTTCACGTCTAGCACTAATTCAGAAATGTCAAGTAGGATGTGATTGATTAATTATTTATCCTGCAGACTGTAGACTTTTTTTTAATAAATGCACATTGCACCACAAAATCCAGTGAGCTCATATTGGATTTGCAAAGGCAAAGGGATTTGAATAATAGTGCATCACAATTGAATTAGGCAGTATTGTGCTAGAGTACCCATTTCTCCTCATAAACCGTGATATTACCAACTGTTTCCATTCCTATGTTTAGAAAAAGGAAAAATCTTTTTAAATGTAGAAAACTGACAAATTCCACTTTAATAACGAACCCAACTGGGCTTACTGCATTTTAAATTGATACAATTTTCTCTATTTACTCATATGTTGTCATACAGTGATATACAACTATATGGTGTGCACATCCATTACACCTGTATTAAGGTGTATGTTGCTAGAATCTAATGTACATTGCTTTCTAGCTTTTGTGGTTTGTTTGACCTAAAGTTTACCTTTTGTAGAACGATGCTTCTTCTTTTTTTCTTTCTTTCTTTCTTTCTTTCTTTCTTTCTTTCTTTCTTTCTTTCTTTCTTTCTTTCTTTCTTTTGATTGTTAATTTGGCAGTCTTTTTTGTTTGTTTGTTTTTCCCTCCCTCCCTCCCTCCCTCCCTCCCTCCCTCCC
>JAOPJI010000016.1:928564-939138 GCA_027122695.1 Merluccius productus
ACCGCATCCACGGGGTTTCACAACTTTTCCTGGGGTTAATTGTTACTCCTTTTTGGTTTTTGCCCCCCCCCCCCGCCTCCCACATAACCAGATGGCAGACATTTAATTAGTTTCTTTTTTTATTATTTATTATTTAAGAAAATACCACTTTGCATATCTTTATAACTGCAGCCAACATTGACTTTGGAATAGACACAGGGAGATATAACCTAGTTGACTTAAGTTATCTCTATTGGGATCAAATGAATGTGATGCAGATTACATTTAAAGATATACATTTATGCTAAGGGTTCTGCAGCACTTTTTCCACCCCAGATGCAGAGCTCCCATTTCCAGACATGATAAGTAATTGGTTTTGTTAAAATCTACTATAAGATGGACTTATTGGAGGATTTGTTTTAACTTGGCAGATGTCAAGCCACCCCCTTCCTGCATACCTTAATGACCTGCTTTTTTACGGCCCACCGCCACCTTTTTTAGCCCAGTCTCTCTCCGCCCCAACTGATTATCAGAAGATTTAGGTCACATTCGCTTTCCTCCAACTGAATGATCACACTAGGTCACACTTGATTCATCTGCCAATCAGAGGACAGCCCGTTGAATGTACACACTGACTCTGACGTAATCATTCCCTTTAATGTTAAACCAGGGCAGTATCACCAAAGGAAATGTTGAGTGAGAGGGATAGGTTAAATATTACAGAGGGAGAGTTATCATGCACCCCATGATATTGCTTCATATCGTGGTTGGCTACATCATGAAAATAAAAGCTTCTATTGCAATTACAGTTTCACACTGCATTACAGTGAAATTACTGTTGAATTGTTTTCTGTGCAATATCCTGTGCATTCACAGTAAACTAATCAATGAGATTTAATTAACAATGCATTCAATCATTCAAAGAGGGCAACTTGGAAGTTATTACATGGGCATGTGTATTGTGTATGCTAGGCGTTGAACCAGTAATTTATTACATTCTGTCAAAATGAAATTGAACATCAATTCTTAATTTTTTGTTTGCAATGTCTGCTGTGTCATTTCCTTACATGTACTTTATAGACAGAGGCGGCCATAGCAGGTGAAATCCAAAGCAGCAGCTAAGGCTGTAAACTGGATACGTAATTTTTCATATTTAGCCCTTGACAATTCAATATGGATTACCCAAGGCCATATATTTTAGCACAGTTTATATATATATATAGACATCATTTGTGGACGTTTTTTTCTCATGTCATTTGTTTTTCATTCTTCTCCCTCAGGAATCTGTTATACGTGAACCCGCAGAGTCTGAATTTCGCCAACCGACAAGGCTCTGCTCGCAACATCACAGTGAAAGTGCAGTTCATGAATGGAGAGGATCCAAACAATGCAATGCCGGTATGCCACCATCAAACCCTTTTTGATAAGAGAAGATAACACTTTATTGAAATGTGGGTGTTTACAGCAGCAGAAAGACGGGCAAAAGATTTAGATAAAAAAGAACAATAGTGCCGAGTCTGGTCAAAAATGCAAAAATGCAAACAATACAATGCCGGTACGCCACCATCAAACCCTTTTTGATAAGATAACACTTTATTGAAATTTGGGTGTTTACAGCAGCAGAAAGACAGGCAAAATATTTAGATAAAAAAAGAAAAATAGTGCCAAGTCTATTCAAAAATGCAATGCATAAATTCAAAAAAATACAAAAGACGAATAATAATCATCTAATACAATAATAAACAAATTAACAAACAAATTTACATGAGGTGCAAAATTCACTTTATTTTTAAGTGTATTGGGTTTAGGTATTTAAAGTGTCCAAAGTGGGTCAGTTCAATTGAAAAGTGTCTGTGTGTACAAGTATAAAAGTCAAGTATAAAGTTTGTCGTCCAGAGAGGTGTGTATACATAAATCCAGTGTGGAAGGAAGGTTGGGCACCAAGAAACGCCTGCAGCGCTCCGTCTTGCACCTAGGGGGGAGGAGCCTGTGGCTGAAGGTGCTCATCACAGAAGGGATGGGAGGGGTTAGAGCGGCTGTCAGCTATGATTTAGCTCTATATTTACAACTATAGTTTGTTTGTACTGAGGTGGTAGTTGTAGCAGCTAATCGGGTCGGAAGTATCCCCAGAAAAGACTGCCCATGCTTAGTGCCGGTATAGTGATGATTTAAAACTGTCCTCTGGCCTTTTCTCCTCTGTTTGACATCTTTTCTCTTCATTTTTCTCATCTGTAAGGTGATATTTGGCAAGTCCAGTTGTGCAGATTTCTATAAGGAGGCGTACACTTCTGTGGTCTACCATAACAGGTAAGGTCTTTATGTTTTAAAAGGATTGGCTTTGTCACTAATCCTTTACATAACAGCCACAATGTATTTGTTTTGGACAAAGCAGCTTTGAAAAGAGGTGATGGAGATGTGATTAGGCTACGGTCATTTCTGTTCTCTCTGACCAAACTTCATTACTATGATCAGGTTATGAAACAATTTTCCATCTGGGATTAATTAAGTGCGTCTATTCTTATTTTATTTATGTGTTATGAGGTCATGCTGGTGACAATGTGCTAAATTGTTGTCTCATATTTCTGGGGAAATTGGTGTAGTAAAAGTATCATGGCATGATACTGATGGCTAACAGTTTGATTAATCCAAAAGTCAACACCATTCTTCACACGCTCACTTTAGGTCTAGTGTGCCTTCTGTGCTTTTAGTGGATGTTATGCGTCTCTTCAGGTCTCTTCGCCCAGCACGCGATGTCCTTGACTCCTTCTCTATATAGGGACTCAGGGCTCTGTAATATTTTATCACTACTATTAAGGTGGGTTTTTTTTTTTTTACGACACCCAGTGGCTTGCCATCCGTCACCCAAGGGTCAGACGTTGAAGGTTAAAGTTAATCAACCTGTAATCTATGGAGTATGGCATGACCGGGGCAATCTTCCCATCAGAAAGTGTTTTCCTCCTCCGTCTGCCCAGTCCACTGCTTCTGGTTAATGGTCAATTACAGTCAACCGTTTGACTCTAAAATGGCACAATATTTCTCTTGTTGTCGCTCTCAGTGACCAATAGCAGAGGCCTGGGGTTATAGGTAGTGTCCAAAATTCACTTTTAGAAATTTCTAATTTTACCCACCAGAGTGGAAAAATCTACCGGCCAAGCAGTTGTTTTAATATGAAACACTGCGTTTTTGTTATCTGCCAAATGGTCAAATCTATCAGCCATTGGCTGGTGGTGAGTGTTAATGTTGGACCCTGGTTCTAGTTGTTGTAAGTGTGTTCAGATTCTGCCAAAGAGTCACTAGTTTAAGGTTTTCGGGGCACACCTTTGAATCCACTCAGCTCAAGAAAAAAGAAAATCACAATCAAGTAAAACGATGCCTTGTTTGCTAAGAACAAGCCACCTTTGTACACTTTTGTTCTCATGTTCTGTGTCCTGCAAATTATCTGTTTCATTACACAGCTTTGTTGAATCCTCGATTCTGATTGGTCTATTACGGCAGTCTACGGTCTGTTATCTCTGAATAGCAGACCGCTGCTATGAATAGCAGACCACTGCTATGAATAACAGACTGTTGCTATGGACGCCAACTGTAGAATCTAACAGGACTTTCTTTTAGCAGAAGCAATACAATCTTTATATACGTTACATTTTGTGTCAAATTGATTTCTTTAGTAAGTAGCCTTGGAATACTGACCGAGCTGGTCGTTATTGTGAATAATAATAGTTACGTATTTTCCATGGGAGCAGGGGGGGGGTAGGGAAAGGTTACTTGTGGTGTTCCCTTGAAAGAGAGTGTTCCCTTGAGGAAAGAAGTGGCGTTCCTCTGCTCTTATGCAGTCCGGTTGGTCCTTTTTGAAGCTTCATAGAGCTCCTTGGGATCTTGTTTAAAAGTGAAGAAGAAAGGGAATCTGCTGTTTGTGTGCCCTGGCCTGCGCGTTGCTCTCTCTATGGGACTGTAGAGTGGATTATGTAACGCAGCTCTGACAGGCTGTAACAATAGCCATTTGCACCGCTTTGTTGACTACAAATCCCATGTTATAAATAGAGCAAGCCATAAATGGAAGCAGTTGATGGATATTTTCTAACATGTCTGTCTGTCGGCATCTTTTCTCAGCTGGGAAATGTCCTTTTTTCCTGCCACAATAACAATTCCTACCACAATAACGTTTGTTTCATATGTTTTGCAAACTCAGGACTCAAGTCATACTCTATTCGTAATGTTTCTTCTGGTACATCTCAGTGCTGCACTTTGCCCTAGTAAGATTTTGAAGGCTTGGGGTAAAGAATGAGATATACATAAATAAAGGCTTTAAATGAAGTCACTAGGATGAAGATAGATAGATGGATGGATACATTATAAATGTAACATTAGACATTAGAATGTAACATTAGAACAGAGTTTCAACATCCTATTAATGCTCATCACGACCATCAGATCCCCCGACTTCCACGATGAAATCAAGATCAAGTTGCCGGCCTCGCTGTCAGACCACCACCACATCCTCTTCACCTTCTACCACGTCAGCTGTCAACAGAAGCAGAACACACCGCTGGAGACCCCCGTCGGATACACGGTAGGGACCGGCGGCTCGATGCCCACTTAGCGCCCCTGTTCACACCGAGCGTGCGCAGTGTGGCTGGCACCCCAGCAGCCCAGGGTAGGGTTGGATGGGCGCTCCTGTAGGTGTGCTACTCGCACTATTCACTTTGGGGAGAGCTCCTGGGTACACTTGTCATTCATAATGGCTGCAGCTAACAATTATTTTCATAGTCGATTAATGTACCGATCATTTTCTCGATTTACTCGATTAATCATTTAGTCTAGAACATGTCATGTCAAAAGCAAATGTCATCACAAGTTACCCTGAGAGTCCAAAATTATGTTTAGATTTGCTTGGTTTAATCCGACAAGCAGCCAAGAAAAACTAAGGTATTCATTTTATAATGAGCCAATTTCTGAAGCATTAAGCAGCATATGTTTGGTATTTTGTATTTCTACTTGATAAATGACCTAAATGATTACAAATATTTTATTCGATAAATGTTCTGTCGATCAACGTCTTTTGCAATATCAGTATGGCTGGGTATACGCCAATATAACTTTTGATGTTGGTTAAAACTTTCAAAGTAGCGTCCATCATGGTTGTGCGTAGGACAATGTACCTGCTATGCGGCTATCTCTCCCACATACTTCCCCATATGTTAGGGTGTGTAAAGTTGTAGCTTTTATTGAAATCACAAATTTGTCCCAAATTGCTCCCGTTCGTATTTGAATGTCCGTGGTTGAATTGTGCTGCTGCTCTAACTGTCTCTCGCCTTCCCTCCCCTCCAGTGGATCCCCATGCTGCAGAGTGGGCGGCTGAGGACGGGACATTTCTGCCTGCCGGTGTCTCTGGAGAAGCCCCCGCAGTCCTACTCCGTCCTCTCCCCCGACGTAAGAGGCCGCGCTTCCTGTTGTGTGTAACATGGTTCAACTTCAGTAAAAAGTGACGGTTTGGCAGCTCAATGGCTCAACCCGCTACTACGCTGCCCATGTAGGCAAAGCGCCTCGTAGCGACCCAGGTTCAACTGACAGTAGTATAATATTTCCATCCAAAACATATTTTCATTGTCATTGTCGAGGATTCGCCTGAGTCGTGTGAAGTGGAGCTGCGACCTGACATCTTGTGTCTGTGCCAGGTGCCGCTGCCGGGGATGAAGTGGGTGGATAACCACCGTGGTGTGTTCAACGTGGAGGTGGTGACGGTTTCTGCCATTCACACACAGGTAATTCCTCTCTTCGTCGTCAGTGTCTGTGATTTTCTTTTTTTTTGCAGCTTACTGACTGTAGTTTCAGCAGATTGAATTTCACTGCAATTCTGCAAGTCTTTTTTTTCTTGTTTTCCATGTTTAGTTTTCACATAATTTGTCCCTTGTGCCGCGTCAGTAGGAAGCGACTAGCACTGTGTGGTCCTGTGTAGCTCAACTGGTAGAGCAAGGCAGTAACACCGCCAGGGTTAGGGATCCCATTCCCTCTGGGGCCACCCGTGCTAAGCATGTATGCACTCGCATTTGGGTTTAAAAGTGTCTACCAAATGGCACCATATTGTCTATGTGGTGGCCATAAACGCCATTATTTTTTTAAATGAAGCCGACCAGAACAGAACATAGATGATAAATGGACTATTGGCGAATACACCATAGCGCCCTCTGTAGGACGATACCATTATTAAATCGATTTTTGAGTCAACCTGACGATCCAAGTATCGAGGAAGGAAAGAATCCCGATCCCCTATTTTTATTTTTTTCTCCCCATCCCTACTTTTAACCACTGCAAACATTTACATACATACAGGGCATTTAGCAGGCGCTTTTGTCCAAAGCGACAAAACACAATAAGTACCTTTGTTAGGAGAAAGTACAGCACTAAACCGCTATCAGTAGAGTAAGGATTTCACAAGAACGAGTTTCAAGCATACCTAATTGCCAAGTTAACCCATTGCTAGAATACAAAGGAGATAAGTGCGAAAATGCTAAGCGCAGAATATCAAAGTAAGAGCCACGACATACAAACATAGAATTATTGCAAAGTGATTGCAAAGCCCTTTCTTCTGCCCCCCAGGACCAGTACTTGGACAAGTTCTTTGCGTTGGTGCACGCACTGGACGAACACATGTTCCCAGTGAGGATCGGCGACATGCGCATCATGGAGAACAACCTGGAGGCGGAGCTAAAGACCAGCATCGCGGCGCTCAGCTCCTCCCAGCTGGAGCCCGTCGTCCGGTTCCTCCACCTGCTGCTGGATAAGCTGGTGCTGCTGGTGGTCCGGCCGCCGGTCATCGCAGGACAGATAGGTATCTCATTCGAGGAACTAAGGGCACTCCGATCGGTCGGCCACCGATTGCTATCGGCCGATATTCGTCCGCTGCCATGAAGTAAAAGGCATCCAATGGAGAGGGGGAAGGGGCAAGCTTTGGTAGTGACAGCTCATCGATGTACATTCATGTTTTCTACTTGATTTATTCAAATTGAATTGATGGGAAGTTATCTAGGATCGTAAGCACACTAACTTTCAGCTAGGTTGTGTGGTGGGCGGGCTAGTCAAATTATAACAGCCGCATGCCAATGACTAAGCTATTTTTTTTCCATCCGTGTGTTTACTTAACTATGTTCAGTGCAGTTAAGTGCCCGTTTAAATTTCTGTGATTCATCTTCATGATGCATTCGTCTGTCTGTCTGTCTTGTCTGTCTGGTGCAGTGAACCTGGGCCAGGCGTCCTTCGAGGTCATGGCATCCGTGGTCAACCGGCTCCATAAGTACCTGGACAGCAGCCAGGACATGCACGGCCGCAACAGCCTCCTCTCCTCCTACATCCACTATGTCTTCCGCCTGCCACACACGGACCCCAACTCGCCATCCCCAGGTAAGTTACCCCCCCCCCCCCCCTCCTTAAACACCTCACATTTATTTCCCCTTTTGATGTCTTTTTTTATTTCGGTTTGGCTATTTGGGGTTTTCAGTTTGTTTTTTTGCACTCGCCTGTTTCCGAACGATATGCTTTGGCTGGTCGGACGGCGCTCATGTTTCTTTTCTCACATTTACTTCTCATGTTGTTTTTTCCGTTTGTCGTTCTGTTTTTCCTTCTTTCTTTTTTTTTCCCCACCCTCCACTTGTTTTCTGCATAGCCAACACAGACACATGCGCCGCCGCAACAGGTACCTACTACGGCACACCGCCTCATCCACCCTCCCGCTCTTCTTTCTATTTATTCATTTCTTAATCATTGCTCTTAAAGGTTCCCTATTTTAACACCAGGTGTTAGTGTGACTAGCCATTACAAGCCATTTCAAAATCTACCCTCTAGTGACATCATGAGTGGGATTGTCCACCCAGATGTATGATGGCTAGATCAGTCCACCAGCCTGTCCGGTGGACTGTACCAACTGATCTGATCCATCACACATCTGTGTGATCCATCACACATCTGGGTGGACACTTTTCACCTGTCACTAGAGGGCAGATTTCGATTTCGGCTTGTAATGGCTAGTCACACTCACACCTGGAGGTAAAATGGGGGGCTTTTTAAGGGATTTGTTATTGTAGTATTTGCGTAGCATGCCTCACATGAGTGTAAAAGCCAAAACCCAAACGTGCTAGCGATGTTATCGCCAGGGAAAATAATCAATGGTGAAATAATCTGTGATGTGTGTCACATGTTTGAGAGAGCAAACAACTAGACTCCCATTCATCTGTGTTTCACTAACGTTCTCATTTTAGATCAGTAGAATCAGTATGTGGATCAACAATCAAAATGTGTTGATTGTGGGCGGCTCAACCCGCTAGTGCGCTAACCACGTAGGCAGTATGTCTTCTATACCAGGGTTTGCTACCCACCTGTGGTCATTTGCTCCATGTCATTCCTGTCTCTCGTCACTGTCCTGTCCATGAAGGCACAAAAAAGCCAATGAAAAAATATATAAGGAATAAAAACAATGATATTGACTGTAAAGTAGGGCTGCAACTAACGATTATGATAATGATGATTTGCCCCATCCTTCTTCTTCTGTCCCATCCTTCTCCTTCTGTCCCGTCCTTCTCCTTCTGTCCCTTCCTTCTCCTTCTGTCCCGTCCTTTGGCCCCGTGCCTCACGCTCAGGTCCGGGCGGCCTCGGGTGCTCGGTCCACTACGCCACCATGGCCCGCTCTGCGGTCCGACCGGCCAGCCTCAACCTCAACCGCTCCCGCAGCCTCAGCAACAGCAACCCCGACATCTCGGGCACGCCCACCTCCCCCGACGACGAGGTCCGCTTCATCATCGGCAGCAAGGTGATTGTGATTGTTGTTCTTCACCTGGGCCAAGGTCCATCTGCTCAGCTCCCTGCTGTCGTTGCGTTGAACCTAATTTATACAGGGTACCCGCGGAGGTATTAAAGGTACAAAAAAGTCTTGAATGCCGTTTGCATAGGTCTTAAATATTTGTTTGAGACTGTCGGGAGAGAAAAAAAATAAAAATAAACCACAAACCAATAAATGTAAAAGTTTAACGTATTTTATGTTAGATTAGATATTTATTTGCCTCCCGCGGCCTGCGTGAGATGTGTTGACCGATGCACTGGCGCGATAACTTCATGCGCGCGCAGCAGGATACTTTTGTTGTCAGACAAGCGGCACTGACAAATAAACAAACAACAATACAAATACATTCGTATACTTAAATAAAACGTACTTGGATAAAACTATTCCAGGTTGACGTCGTTTACCTATACGCCGTCGGGCCGTGAAATCGGTGGTATTAAATATAATACCGTTGATGGTATTAAAAGGGTATTCAAAAGTTACTGGTAAGATACCGCGCAAACCAAAAATGATGTCATTGCGGCCCTGCGCGTCCACACCAATGTCGGCCGTGCGTGGACTATGGCGTCACGAATGGCTCATCACGGCGAGTATAACGCCCCCCTACAGCGTTATCTTGTATGAAACATATGGGGGGGACTCAGGTAGTGTATGAATTGATTCTGGACGCTAGCCAAACCGAGGTCCACACTCTCAAACAGTCCACACATGCAAAATGCTGATGTCAATATATTCCAGAATTTGATTTAGCGGTGTTGGCCAATCCTAGCTATATGTGCACCCAGGGCCCAAAATGAACACCTGCCACCAGCCAATGGCTAATAGATTTGACCATTAGGCAGGTAAAAACAATGCAAGCTACATATAAATACAATTGCTTGGCCGGTAGATTTTTCCACTCTGGTAGTTAAAAAGACACAATTCTTGGTTAATAAAGTTAGTTAAAGTTAATTTTGGACCCCGTGTGCACTGACAACATTTAGAGACTAAGTGATTCAACTCATCGAAAAATTGATCCTTAGTGAAAATAACGGTTAGTTGCAGCCCCAGTACCGAGTGTACAGTCCAGCCCCGGTCCGAGGCTGCAGGGTTGGATGTACACAGTGATGACATCCAAACCCCGCACGCAACAGACAAACATCAGCAAGGACAGATTATCTGCCTAACCGCTGATACAGCAACCTCACACACACACGTACACATACACACGTACACATACACACACATACATGCAGGCAGGCACGCAGGCACGCACACACATGCATGCACACACACCCACACATACACATTCACACACACATGCACACACACATGCACAGGCATACAAAGTATGCTGTAGTGTTACAGTAAGCCTGTGCATTACACAATAAAGTCATACTGTTTGCTGTATTTACTGTATGTATTTATAGATAGCTATAGAACATTATTTTATTAATTTGCATTGTGTAATGACATGACATGATAACGGTATTGTTCCTCCCAGAAACGTCTCCATGTAACATGTATTGCATATGAATGCGTATGAATGACGACTAACGGCGAGTTGCTGGCGGTTCTCCCTGACATCTAACTGATGTGATGGATGCAACGGGCAACACTGTCACCTCCTGCTACGACCACACCGAAACATGCCCTCTTCCACCCCCTCTCCGAGGCTGTGTTTCACCACATAAGAGGGCGGGGGCTGGGGCGGCCCCCCCCCCCCCCCCCCGGGCCCCCCCCGGGGCGGGGTGGTGGTTGGGGGGTGAAAAACACACACCAGGGT
>JAOPJI010000016.1:979471-990464 GCA_027122695.1 Merluccius productus
CTCTCTCTCTCTCTCTCTCTCTCTCTCTCTCTCTCTCTCTCTCTCTCTCTCTCTCTCCCTCTCTCTCTCTCTCTCTTGCAGACTCCTTGTCGTAAACTGCTCAACACCGTGATGAGAGGACTAGAAGGTCAGCTATTTCAGTCCCTTTATGATATCTACATCCCCAACTGTGACAAGCGGGGTTTCTTCAAAAAGAAGCAGGTGAGTGCATGCATAGTGAGTAATTCCTATTTACACGACGCATGTATAATATGCATATTAATGTTTAGATTTTCTTTTGGTTGCAGTGTCGGTCATCTAAAGGTGCGGGGCAGCGGGGCGGCTGCTGGTGTGTGGATGAAAACGGCACGTCGGTAACTTCCTCCACCAAACCGGACGGCACCCTCGTGTGTGAGGCGTCATGAGAACCGGCGGACGAGGAGGTCGAGGAGGAACATATAGCTATCCACATTTAAAGATGATGACACCCATTACTTTTACCTGTCCTCTACTCTACCTGAGACCACCATGGCAAGTCGACGACGAGCGGAGTCGTCGTCTTGTCCCCTCTACTGTACGATATGCTGGTCACATCTCAAACTGGAAAAAGTAAGCAAGTTAGGTTTCAAACTGAATTCTCTAATGTTTTAGCCGATCGTATTCATATGCATTCGTATGATATATTCATGGTCGGGGGATTGTGTTTTCCCTGCCGATCGTGAACCATCATATGTTGATGGTCCAAGACTCAAAAAGCCACTAACAGAAAATGTGTTTTGGAAGTATGGGTTAAATTATTATTTCAGTATGTACTTTATGTTACGTAGCAATCATTTACCGTGTTGTATTTATGATATTATATATCTGGGTTTTGTTATCTTTTCTGTAACTAACTGACATTGTATTACTGTAGTTGCTCTATTTTATCTGTCAATGCAATTATATAGGCCTATGTTATGTAACTTTTGTGGAATATGTCCATATTTATAGTCCTATATAAAGAATACTGGAAAGTAGTCTAATGTATGAGTTTTCTTGAAAATAAACACCATGGGTAGAAATATATACATGTTCATTGTGTTGCTTAAGCTATTTTATGATATGTAGCCTATTCTTATTGAGGACTAATGATTGCCTAAAGGGCAATAATGTGTTTTTTAAATATTGTATCACATATACACCATGTAGGCTCTGCTCCTGCTCCTATAATCCATCCTATCCTTCCCAAATCCTTCTCATATGATCAGCCAGCTACAGCAGATTAACCGGCTGCTCGTGTTAAGACCTGTTGTTAGAAGAGTGCAGGTCTATTTTAAAAGGAAACCATTTCATGTGACACAGATCATCTGGGAAAACAAATCTGGTTCTTAAAAAACCCCAACCAAAACAAGTCAAACGAACCAATCCTGAGTATTTCCACTCCTGACTCCTGAAGGCGCGCGGTCCCATTACATGACACTGAGGGCTGGCGCAGCTGGACGCGCGTCCCGGGCTGCGGCCGTCCCCCAAGCCGCTTTACATAGAGAGCGGCCGGCCCACGGCTCACTCACTCGTACAAACGCCCTAATAACCACTTTGAGTCGAGAAAGTTGGGCCGCATAGTTTCTCTCGTCAGGGGGGAGAAGAAGTCGTGCCATGGCGGCTCCCGGCGGCGCGGCGTCCAGTCCTCCCGGCGCGCAGCGGAAGACGAAGAAGAAGCGCTTCGTGCAGCAGCGCGTGGAGGTTTTCCGGGCGAGTGACCCGGTGCTGAGCGTGCTGATGTGGGGAGTCAATCACATGGTGGGTAGACCGGTCAATTAAGTGCGTGCCTGTGTGCGTGTGCGTGTGTGTCTGTCTGTGTGCGTGTGTGTGTGCGTGTGCGTGTGTGTCTGTGTGTGTGCGTGCATGTGTGTGTGTGGCTGAGTGTGTGCGTGTGCACATCCGTGCATGCGTGTGCGACGTGCGTGTGTATGTGTGTGCGTGCGCGTGCGCGCCCTCCGTTCACCGTGCTGCGCGCCCTGCAGATGAGCGACCTGGGCCAGGTGCCCGTACCTGTGATGCTGCTCCCGGATGACTTCAAAGCCAACGCCAAGATCAAAGTGAACAACCACCTCTTCAACAAGTAGGCCGCCATCACGCACGAGCACACAGCTATTATTATTATTCCCCTTCTTCTCCCCTGCTTGGGAATGTGGTGACGTCATGTCAATATATACTATGTGACTATAACGTTTTATTATAGGGGGGGGCCCAGATGATGTGAGAGATGTTGTTAACATCTGATGATTGTGTTGCGTTGTTGCCATGGCAACGTGAAGCCAATTTAGGTGTCAGTGTTTCTTCCTCCCCCTCGTGTGAAAACCCTCCCATCTCCAGAAGGGGTTCTGCACCGGAGCACTTGCAGAGGAAGCTACAGTATTATTATATGATATTATGTTGTCATTATAAGTGGTCCTGACTAGCTCAATTGGTAGAGCATAGTGTTACAGTAATGTTGCCAAGGTCAGGGGTTCGATTCCCACTGAGGGCACCCATGCTAAAAATGAATGCAAAGATGGCATACATGCAAAATTACCTTAAGGAGAGATGAGTCCAAACGTTAGGAGGAGGAACAGCATCTGTGCTAACCTTTAGCATGTCGCGTTTTTATGAACGAATAGCATTTTATGAACGTAGCATTTTATCAACAGAGCACACCAGCGGTTACAAAGAAAGAAAAAACACCTGAATGACTTTCATGCATAGACTGTATAAAATAGCTTTTATATCGCGGGCCACCTATAAATACCCATTGTGCTCAGAATGAGCATGTGTAAAAAATGGAAAAACATGCAGAGGTTTGTTATTCAGCATTCATTCAACAATACCTTCAGGCGACCCCTCACTGGGACTATGGAGCGAGATACGTTTCCGCAGCGCTTGTAGTAATTTACATGGCAACCGAGTGCTTAATTTGTGTTTAGCTTTATAATAAGAGTCGGATTATATGTTTAGCAATAACATGCCACTCAAAGCCACAGGGGCTGTTAGGTGTTATTATCCGTTTTATTATTGATTCGTCGTTGTTATGAGGTGGCAAATTAGTTACCGGTAGCCTAAGTACATTGATTAATGAAAACGGAACTTACTAATACGTTTTAATTTATTTGATAATTAATGTTTTACACTGCACCTTATTTCTACGATCTTAATCTTATTACAGTGCAGTATTGGGGATTTACTGCAGACAGACCACCATTTTGTCATTAAATGTCCGTATTTATGCAGCATAGACTTTGGGTTTTAAAGCTGAGTGCCTTAAAAGCTTGGTTTAAAAACTGAATGTGGACTAACCACAATTCATTTTTGGTCGAAGTCAGCATTTATTTCTAACCATTGTTTGACGGGCCAAATTATCCTCTCTGCAAAATGACTCACTCCTGCTGCAGCCTACAGACTACTACGGGAAAGTCCTGGTTACAATCTGGCTTCCTATTATGGTTTCTTAATAAAAAAAAAGAAAACTTATAAAAAACAAATATTCATCAATCTTTCGTAAAAGATTCATGAAGTTCAAAACCAGCGCTGTTTATGAAGAAACCCTACTCGTTCTATGGCTTAAACCAAAATGTGAAGCGAATTTGAAGGTCAAGAAACATTCGTCGTTGTTTTGGCCCTACTGTTGTTGTCATGCTTTCTGAAAACACTGTTGCAAGGTTGTTCAACTCATTGCCACAAATAGACACAAGTGTACCAGCTCAGTCCTCGCCGTGATTTTAATTCAGATGTGTTTTTTCTTCTTCTTCTTCTTCTTCTTCTTTATCCCTAGGCCGCCGACTCCAAACCACACCGAAAAAAAACACAAGTCCATGACTGTGAACTGCGCCTCCAATGATGGACAAGAAAAGTGGTGAGTCACTGAACCTGTATTTACCAAGCTTGAAGGGTCCGCTGTTTGGCACTTAATGACACCGGCCTCAAACACACTGCTGGGCTCTGTGAATAGAGGCCGACATTTAGAGCACATTTCATTCAGCCAGACACTTTTATTCAAAGACTAGTGAACGAGGTTCAACAATCAAAGCATACGATCAATATTGAACTGATGACTACAGTCTAAGTGAGGCCAAATCATATTATGAAGGTATTCATTTCATGACCTGTCTACACGACCATAATCACGTATAGGTGTAACAACGTTAATCATTAGTTTTAGGGTTTTTTTTATCACATGCAGACAGACCTGCTTTAAATGAACTGTCTCCCGCTGGGCCCACTCACAGAGGCATACGTTGGCAAGGTGTGAAGCACATTTTGCATACAGATTATGTGTTTTGGTGCAATCCCTGCATGCTAATTAAATCTTGCTAGGTGATTTGGTTTAGCATAATAAACCATCATGTGTGCAGCACAGTCTGTATGAGGGGACAGAGCTGAATATAGAGGTAGTGCTTATATTATAGAATCTGTTTAGTTGTATCTATGGTATATTTTTCCATAGTTTGAATTGGTGAGTCAAAGTTACAAATATCCTTCATGTCTTGAGGGTATTATTTAACCCTAATCCTCCTTTTATTATAGACCTTTTTCACAGTAGGAAAAACCCAGGTGTAGCTCATAACATTAATTATGGGTCAGTTCGATTTAGGTATGCCAGTGCACCAGTATAGACAAAACTAGTAAATATATATTTAAAATATACATTGACCATGCTGGTGATGCAACAGACATAAATAAAACCGACCTAATGTTAATGTTAATCAATCAATTGACCCTTTTTTACAGACAATCTGTAAAAAAGGGTCAATTGGATCAGGGGTAATAATTGCACTAGAAGAAATGGTAATTGCAGTAGTTTAGCTAGCAGTAGTTCTGCAAGCTGTTGGAGCTAATTGATTGTTTCATTGATTGATCCATTGATTGATCCATTGAATTTTTTTTTTCTCCAGCCAACGGCTTTTCATCAAAGGCCGGTGAGGGAGTCCCCAGGAAGCAGCTGCCCTACTCAGTAGAGACCCCTTATGGATTCCACCTCGACCTCGACTTCCTCAAATACGTTGATGACATTGAGAAAGGCAACACCATCAAAAGGGTCCACATCCACCGCAGGATTAAGGGACCCAAATTCAGTACTCTCCCCAGGAACTTCAGTCTACCCGGGCATGGAGTCCGACCAGCACCTAAAGACAAGGACACTTGGACTGCCACGTCCACCCTTGGACCCAAGCCCAAATCCCGGGTGACAGAGGTTCAGCAGATCTATGACTTCAGGCCCAGTGATGTTGGCTCTATGCAGGGGAGCAGCTATGTCACCAACAGGCCCAGAGATGAGGTCAACGTTGGGAGCCGAGGGCTGGAAGAAAGACCTCTGGGCCTTCAGAGTCGGCCCAATTTGTTAAGAGCTTCTAGCATGCCCATAACCGTACAACACCGAAAGGGCTCCGACTCCAGCAGCCCGGACCGGGTGGTTGGCACACCAGAAAATGGGTCATCAGAGAACATATTCCGTGCTTCACCGGACCTAGCAGAAAGGCGATCTTTGCCCCAGGACCGCACCGGGCTGCACCAACAAATCACAGTAGCATTGAAGCGGGTCAGAGAGCTGGAAGAACAGGTCAAAACCATCCCGGAACTCAAAGCCCAGATCTGCTCTCTGAGAGAGGAGCGAGAACGGCTGATACTCGAGCTCCAGGCTCAGGCACAGGCTCAGGCTCAAGCACAGGCTCAGGCTCAGGCTCAGGCCCAGGCTCAGGCTCAGGCTCAGGCTCAGGCCCAGGCTCAGGCCCAGGCTCAGGCACAAGCTTCCTCACTTTCTACCACAAACCCAAGTGCTGATTCTGTAACTAGGCTAGAAGATGACAGGCCTTCAGAAGGCTTAGCTGTCATTGGTCAACTCAAGAGAAGTGTAGGGACTTTAAGCATAGCTCCAGTAGAGGAGAATGAAGGTTTAAGTAAGAGCACAGTGTCACAGATTGACAGGAAATCTCAATCTAGTAATTTAGCACAGGGGGAGGCAGGAGATTTCCCAGGGTGTAAAACACAGCCTTCGGAAAAACCAGAACAACAAAAAGCAGAACTAGAGCACACAGGGGATAAATTACCCAAAGACCTCACATTGCAGCAATTAACTTCACCTCAACTGACTATAAAAGAAACTAAGGTTAGTAGCAGTGTTCCAGGTGGCCAATCACCGAAGGAAGAGGAGCTTAAAGCTCATCAAATCGGTAGTGATGCCGACCTTACTAGTCTCCAGCAACTACAGCACAAGCTAACAATGCTGGATGCTAAACTATCCCAAGCTAGCCAAGAGTTGGAGAGAACCCATGGCCTTTTAAATGAACAAATTGATGAGAACAAGCAGAAAGATGTAAGAATTCTACAACTGAGCGAAGGGGTGCGAGTAGAGGTGTGTACCACACAGCCACGAAGCACGGCAAGGAGAGCGAGTGTGGACAGAGCAACAGCGATGGAGAAAGTGGGCTTTGCCAACCAGGAGACAGCGACTGAGTCTCCCGGTACTGTGGATCAGGGAACAGACACGGACAGAATCTGTATTGAGGTTTGCATACCCAGAATCATGGTTGGAAGTATACATCAAGAAGAAGAGACGGATATAGTTGACGCAGGAGTAGAAGCAGTGCCTCCAGTGAGACAGAGGGCCAATAGTGTCGACCAGGGTACTGAAACTGAACGGATTGACACTCAGGATCAAATGACAGAAACGCCCGCAGCCAATAGGGTGAATCAAGTCACTGAGACGGACGAAGGAGCCTCGATGACCAATCACCCAATGAGGCCAAGGGCCAGCAGTGTAGAACGCGGGACGGAGACGGAGAGGGTGGATACGGTAGACAGAGAGATAGAGACGGTGGCAGCACCGAGGACAGATCAGCAGACAGAGACAGAAACACAAACAGACAGAAGGCAGAATGGCAATCCAGTGAGAAGTGTAGAGGAACAAGCAATAGTACTCAGAGATGTTGTAGTCACTGAAAGTGGAGAAAGTGGAAATGATGGAATTACTGATCAAAATAGTGTGGCCACAGGCAACTTAATCTTAGAGAGTGCCTCTGCAGTTACAGAGAGTGTAGCAAGTATAATTCCAGATGACAAGACCAAAGATGGACAAACCAGTGACCCTGCGGCAAATGAAGTCATGAAAGGTACAAAACTTAGTCTCACACTACAGACTGATTTAGAAACCAGAGAAATGACAAGTACGATAACAGCCGTTGAGAAAGAGGAAGATGCTTTGAAGGCTTTGGAACAGATGGAAATGGCAACAGACAAGTTAATCATGTGTGTTACTACCACAGTCACTGAAAGCGCTAGTGTAGTTGTAAAAGACAATTCAGCTGTGAGTACAGTCATTCCAGTGAGACCTCAGAGAGGCCGGACACCTACAACCGAGCAGTCTTCCCAACTTCAGCTTCAAGCTCCACCTGTACGTCCACAGAGAGGATCCAGTGAAACCCTACCTCAGCAAACTAAGCCCCATCCCATTCCCACTCCTGCCCAACCCCAGCCTGAGGAAAAGTCTGTGTTAGTGCTACAGACTCAAGCCTCCCCTCAGCCTGTTAGCGCAACACCTAGTGAGACCCAAAACCTCTCAAAAACATCTCCTGAACAGCAGTCTTCACCTCAGATCCAGCCTCAGTCTCTGGCCGAGGTCCAGCCCCAACCCCGAAAGCCCTCTGTGGCATCCAATGATGGACAGTCACAACCAAAGCCTCGGGCCCAGAAAAAGGCCCCATCCCAGGGGTCGAGTGAAGCCCACAACCCGCCCCAATCACAGGCGTCTGTATGTCGCAGGGACTCCAAGGAGCCTCAGCCATCGCGTCGGCGATCCGCTGAGTCCTCTCAACCCCAGGCTCAGACCCACCCTTCTCGCCGGGGGTCGGGTGAGGCCCACCAAGGTCAGCCCTCAGGCCCACGTCGGGCCTCCAGTGAGAAGGAAGCATCTCGAAGAGGCTCCGGCGAGACGCAAACTGTTCGCAGAGGTTCCAGCGAGGCGGCCCAGCGCCGCGGCTCCACAGAGGCCCAGGCCTTGCGTCGTGAGTCCGGCGATGCCCAGTCCGCCCGCAGAGGCTCAGGTGAGTCCCCCACCTCTCCGGCGGCCCTGGGCCAAGTGGTGACCAGGCTGACGGGGCTACTGGGGGAGCAGTGGGCCCAGCTGGGGAGTGGTGGTGGTTCTGGGGCTCAACAAACTGCAGCCAGCCAGCAGGAAGGGCCCAGCGCGCAGAAACAAAGCACAGGGAAAAGAGCTGTCCCAACGAAGGGAGCGGCAGCCAAGCCTGCGGGGAGAGCAGCCTCCGCACCGGCAGCGGCGGTGGCAGCAGCGGGGAAGCCCACGGGGAAAGCGGGCCCGTCCAAGATGAGCTCTATTCAGAGTCAGCTGGTTAGCTCTCTCAGCGTCCTCTCTGCCTTCTACTCTCCAGCGCAGAAAGCCGCTGCCGCTAACAAGCCACAGGAACAAGGTACTTTCCCCAGCTTCTTCTTCTTCTTCTTCTTCTTCTTCTTCTTCTTCTTCGGCTACGCTTTATTTCCACACAATGTATGTCACACGATTGCGTACACTGCAAGCTGTGCTTACGTGCATAACCACATGCTTTTATCTGTACGTTACTCAACACACAAATAGTGCACTTCCATAGTCATTAAAACAAGCCTCTTCACAGTGGGATATAATTATTCATTCAATTTCATGAGTATCCTCCATATAGTTATTAATAAGGTCATGTCTCATCTGCTGTGGGTTTCTCCTTGCGGTGTAAAAACTGATTAATATGGAAATTCCTCTGTTAGCATGAATATTAATCCTGCCATCCCGAGTTGTTTTATATATACATAGGAATGTCTACAATGACAGAGTAATATATCCGACAGGGCGAGTGGGTTGATGTCGGCGTGGATCAGCGTGTAGACCGGTCAGGGCACGTTCGCAGTGTCTATAGAAAATTAGTGATTTGAGATTTGTTCCCGTGAAGGTAAAAAAGCCGAACAGCTTTCATCATGTACGCGTCGCTTACGAGCTCAAACCGACTTCTGCTCACTGAGTGCAGCTGAACCGTCACACCGAAGCTTCAGAGGCATTTGTCCGCCGTCCCCGGTGTACTTATGTATTGACAGTCCTTTGTGAATCTGGCAATAGATCCGTTCCTGTTCCCTATGCAGACTTACGGACCACAGAATCGTTTCTGCTTTATTCACTTGTCGTGGACTTGTGTGTCTATGGATAGAAACTTCATTTAGAGCTACATATAACACGCATACAAGTCGGGGGAACCGCATTCATCTTTTAAAATGAAAAAAAAGAAGTTTAAAACGTTCCCGATTCATGGCATGGCTATTCATCCGTGACGCAGTCGAGTGAAAAACATCCGAATGGGAACGTACAGAGCTAAGTCCCAATCAGTCCTCTTTGTGTTCGAATAAAATAAACCAAGAAGTAAGGCGTTTTCTAGCAAATGAAGTAATGTGGCCGTTGAAGCGGTCTTTATATTATATGCCCTTAATACTATTTTACTGACACATTAAAACCTCTCCGGAGGATACAGACGTACAACAAGATCACAGTGCTTCCGTTTACAGTCGGTCTAGAGGATTAGGTCTAAAACAACTCTCATGCTCTTCTTCACTATACAGAGAAAAAGTTTCCCTTGTCTTTTTTTCCCACAGTTACTCCCCTCCCCAATTAGCCCACAGCATGCGGTCAAATATAGCGGACCCAGAACGCAGATCTATCCCGGTTTCCGTTCTCAAGTCTTTTTTGGGTCCTGGAAAACAACAGCGAACACGAACATTCACATGTCTGTTATTGGCAAGTAGGGAAGTGGCCGTACGGCGTCAGACTTGACTGATCGCCATGACGTTAAGTGGAAAAACACACGTCCCCGCTCCGAACGCTAGAATACATGGCCTGCTCTTGGATGGCCTCCAAAAACGCATCAGATGTATATATCTTTATTCCATGTAGCTCGCGCACACACACACGTACACACAAACACACACACACACATGTGCACACACTCACACACTCACACACAATAAATATGGCCTTGCTACTTTCTCTTTGACATCTCCCGAGCAGGAACTAAAATATAGAATCGCTTTGCCGTCATTGCATGTTCAGAGTTCATATGAAGGTCACTGAGCTTAAACGAGTGTGGGCATGTGTGTAGCCAGGTGAGCACACACATGCACACGCACACACAACACCCACACACCAATATGCAAGTCTCGCACACAAGCGTTCTTCCGAGTGTTTCTGTTCTTATTGTATTATTGGAGCTGTTTCCATATGGTTGCTATCAGACTCTCTGAGATTTGAGACTGCTAGGTCTGGTTTGCATTAGCATTCATCATAAAGCAGTATTTTACTGTTGCACTGGGAAACAAAAGCGCCCCAGAATTACATCATGGCCTCCTACTGTCAAGATTAAATTAATTAAGAAACCGGAACTTTTTTCAATGTGGTTTTTATAGACCTTTCTATCTATTAGGTTACTTGATTTATCGAATGTCTAAAATAGCAGGAGAAGCATATTTAAAAACCGGGTTCCTGTCTCCTCTCCTCTCAGGGAGGAGGGAGAGAGACCGGTATTCAATATGCTCTCCTGCTTCATTAGAAATGCATAGTTCTGCACGTAGCTCTGGATCACAGCTACAATGGACGGCATTATTATGGTACATCACAATGTACGCCTCACGTTCGCCTGTTCACGCGTATATACACGAACACAAGGACGGCTGTGTTGCCGGAGAGAGACGACAAACTGCTGGGAAAAGGAGACCAGGCAGGCGGAGACTCTGAGCTAGTGCCACCGCCTCCGAAGAGAAATACTAGAATGTGACTTCCTTGGCGTTGGTTTTGTTGGGCCACGGTATTAAAAGCTGGGAATTTGTTTTGTTTTTGTTCGATTGTACATAAAGTGTAGCGCCCCTGCCATAAACAAAGGTTGGGGAAAGGGGACGGCAGGTAGCCTGGCTAACACCAGACTAAATCACAAATGAGATGTAGTCATGGCGACCACCTCTTCATTTTCCTGTAGAGGAG
>JAOPJI010000016.1:1038377-1055010 GCA_027122695.1 Merluccius productus
AAAGATGTCGGGTCTGGCACTGCTCCATTGGCAGTGTGGGCGGGATAAACGGTTGTCTTTCAAGTTCCCTCTGCACGAAATAAGATAGCGCTACAACCAATCAGAGCAACAAAGAAGGTGGCTACCCACAGCTTAAATATATAGCATTGTTGATTGACATATGGGGCTAGACTAAACTGGTGGTCTCAGAATGGAAAATGGTAATGACAATTTTGTTTACCTCAAATCGTCCAAAGTTCCTAGAGGACGGGGCACTCACTTTGACATTTACAGGAAGAAAACCTCCTGGAACGAGAAAAAAATATAACATTAGGCTTTTCCCTAGGGTCCTAGGCTACACTTAGGATTCAACATCCAAGATCAATGCACCATGTAATCTGAAATGACACAGGCACTGTGGATCAAGTATGCACATTTGTATTGACAGTGATTCTTAGTATTTCCGGATAAGATCCATCTTACCAGCTAAGATCCCCTTTGCTATTCCATATGCCATGTTTCCTGCTCCAATAAATCCTATCCTTAATTGCACATCCATCTCGGGGTCGGGTTTGATCACCTATAGGCATGTGCAAGAGAGGCAAAGAGAAAACATGAACATTGAATATAACGTTCCATAATAAACACATCTAGGTCTCCTGATACATTGGCTGGATATAAGATAATTGGGCCATAACAAATCCATGTGTTAACTCCTACAATTGTATTCGAACTCTGAGTGCAATTCTCTGGACAAGGCTCAATACGCTGCACCAGCAGCTCGATGTTAGAGCTCAGATGATCCATCGTAGATGACCACAGGCCCATTGTCTCCATGTACTCGCCGTCGGTCGTGTCTAACCGCTGACAGAGCCGCTTCCTGATGTCCGTATCCTCCTGTGCAACGGAATCGCTGGGGTTTTCTGTGGACCCGAGTGGTCTCTTTGGTTTCTCTCCCCTGTAGACAACCTGGGTAGCGTCGAGTGTCTGGCGCCGATCCGCCACTGTCTCTGCATATGAGGCATCCTCTGCAAATCCGTCCACACCTGGCATGGCCTCCACCGACACGTCGCCGGTCTCGATTCCCTCGGATGTCCCGTTGATAGCAGGATATCCTTCCCAAATGGATTTGCAGAGCTCATTATAGAGCAAGACTACTCGCTCATGGCATCCCTTTTTACCCGAATTTAGTGCCTGCCTGTATCTGAACCGTATGGCCTTTAGTTTGGTAGTCAATGGACCTGTGAACACACAAAAAAATGGTTACTTATCTGTGGTGTTATGGGTCAAATATGATAACATTAACATTTTATGCATCAGAATCAGCTTTATTGGCCAAGTATGTGTACACATACAAGCAAGGAATTTGAATCTGGTTTTTCGTTACTCTCAATGTACTAACACAGAACAGAAACATTTAAGTACAATGTACAGAATATAATCTATATTAAAAAAGTAGAAACAAAACACTGAAATGTTGTAAACAAGAAGGCAATGGTGCAGAGTGCAAAGATGCTGGAATAAATATATATATATATATATATAGTTTATGTTTAGGGAATGATGAAGGGGTACAGTAATTCGCTCAGTAACCATCTCTACAATTACATGTACATACATTTTAACAGATAATTAAGCTCTTTGAAATCTGAAATTACAGAGTTGAACATATTTTATTGAATGTTTAACATTGTAGGAGTTGGTGCATCTCTGTGCAATTGTTTTACACATTAGGAAGGTTAAAAACACAATCTTGTTTAAAACTGGCTATAGGGCTTGTACATCGCAATGTCATCATATCGCAAAGACCGCCGCCATTTTTGAAGCATAGGAGCATTGGAATATCAGTTTTTATGTTGGTAGTAATGTTTTTTGGTCATTGTTTAGTAAATAATCGTGAAATGATTCGCAATTATGGAGGGAAACGCAGCGTTTCTCATGAGACGTGGCAAAACAAAGTTAGTTTCAGTGCATTTAGGATTTTTAAGTATTACCACTCCCTGCTGTCTGTACTGTATATATCTCACTATTCATATTTTTACTAACCTACCTCACCTGTAGTGTATCCACATTTATACCACTGACTATACTGTACATATTATCCAGTGTATTTACCGTCTTCATATCATACCTCACTCTGTATACAACATCTATACTAGCATTATTTGCACTTACTCTACTGCATCTTATTCATTATATATTACACTATACATATGTACATACTCTGTTCTTACTGCATATATCTTATGTATTATATATTACACTATACATACTGTTCTTACTGCATATATCTTATGTATTATATATTACACTATACATACTCTGTTCTTACTGCATATATTTTATTTATTATATATTAAGGAGGAAGGTGTGCGACCTAGAAGCCCCACTACACGCGAATTATCCGCGTAGAAGCGCAGCCAGGCAGCGCCGCGAGCAATCCCAGCATGCTTAGCGCGGCGAATTGCTCGCGTCCCATAGAAAGTGAATGGAGGCGGTGTGCGTTTAGGCCACAGATGAACTTTTCATAGTTCATTGTTCATCATGTAGCTACTGGGGCCACACAGTCCGCTGTTTTTGTTACTGCAGAGAAAAGGTGACATTCTTCTGCTTGATGTGTGTATCCACGGTGTGGATTATTTGTTCAGCTTGTTTGGACTGAATATTAATTAGAAATGAATAAACATTAAACGCTATTTTACATGTCATCCTTATTTAAAAAAGACAGAACGAAAAAGTCTAGCGCAACCTCTGGTACATACTCTGCCCCTTACTGTTTTTATGCACTTCTGGTTAGATGAACGATAAGAGTTTAATCTCACCATGTCCTCTCCATATGGCGGAGTACCGCCAACTACAACAAAAAAATCCCGTGATGCATTGTGGTGTGGTGCACGAGCCCTATTCGCCAGCCATCGCGGGTGTTTTTTTAAAAAACGTTTGTGCTGAACGCCATAGTTTCGTTTTTGTTTTAAAAAACATGATATACCTTGAGTGAGTTCCTCCTTCCGGTGCGGGAAGTCCTTCCCCATGGCCTGGGCTTTCTGCGGCGACGGGTAAAGCTCCCGGTACCGCTGGAAGATGTCGCCGTATTTGCTCTGCGACGACTCCCAGTCTATGTGGTGCGCCGCCATGACCGCCCTGTACTTCAGCGTTACTTTCAGCAGCAGCTCCACCTCGTCGTCGGTCCAAACGAAGTAGTTATCTCTGGTCTTAGTTTTCGGCATTGCTGGTTCTTCCTCCTCCGTTTTTGTTGTTTTTTTGTGTGCAAGATATCCGCTTCCTGTTTACATTGGCGCATGCGCAGTACACGCGACACGCGGTTTCCAAAAACGGGGGTCGTTTTTAGAAGTCCTCTTTCCCCACTCCTCCCTCTCCCACAACTGGACGACTGACCGCCGGGCGGTGCAGTCACGTGGTCGTCATGCTCAACCCCCCCCCCCTTGCCTCTCCATGGGGGGGGGGGGGGGCGTTTGCGCTCCTAGTCGCCCCTCTGTTGGTTCACCAGCAGCACCTTCAGGTGGTGGACCAGAACCTGCACCTTCAGCCGGTGTGCTCCTCCGCAGAGCCGGGCGCGCCTCACTTTTTTGTCCCCCCCCAACCCCCCCATATCAAGGTCCCATGGGATTTTCCAGAAGCAACCTGGTCTCCGTCCCCCCCCCCATCTCCCTTCCCCCAATAGTGGCGTGGCGTCACTTGTGTTGCAAAGTGGTGTTGGGGACATAAGGACTTTAACATATGCGATTTTAGGCAATGTAACGATGGGGGGGAAGAGAATGAGACAAATTGCATGACGGCGTATCAAACGGGGCCATAGCCTACAGCCCACTACAGAACCGACCATACAAATACCAATCCGCATAAAACGCCCAAAAACGTCATTCACACGCATGGCACATAATTGTCATCCATTTTAAAGCAATGCTTTTCGGATGTGTGTCTTATTCCTGCCTTATTAAATGTCTACGACACAGAGGCAAAGGCAGGACTGCACAAACCAAACGCACTGAACGCAACCATGTTGATGATACGTTTTCTCCGAACACATGGGCTTATTGTAAGTCGCTTTGGACAAAAAGTGTCTGCTAAACGCCCCTAAATGTAAAATACAATGTTAATTTTTGTACACACTTGACAGGCCACCATTCTGTTAAAAAAACGCGCTACCTAGCTAATGTTAAGCAGCCACTCTACTGGAAAACCAAGCTAAATACTACAGACGTAACACACGTGCAATACACGACCATAAAGTAACACGGAGTTGACACCGTTATTAACAGCGGCAGCGGTTAATAACTACAAACGTCGCAAAACAATGTCTGTAACAGGGGTTTGTGTTCATCACCTGGTTCATCTCTGACGTGCCTCGTTTTCACTCACGTTTTCTCACGAGTCAAAACGAAAGGTTTGACAGACACAACTGCAACTGTCTCACTAGGTTGTCACGTCGCAGGTTATAAATTACACACGCCGGTGGGCTGGAAATGCAACCCCGGGTAACACCGGGCGGGCGGCCGGGCGCGTGTGCGCACGCACGCACACACACACACCATAGACACACACACACACACACACACACACATACACACGTGGTTCCCTTCCGCCCCAAATGCGAAAAACGAGCGCGTCCAAAACCTAGCGCCTTTCCCATTGGCTGCCGTTCGTAGCCCCGCCCCCAGGGGGCGGGGTGATTTGTTATTTGTATCAGCTGTGGCCCCCTGCTGCACGTGGGGGGGATGCTCGGTGTGAGTTGACGCAAACTACCGGCCTTCAGATTTGGAAAGTGAAGTAAAGGTAATGTTAAACGCAGTATTTAATGTTTTATTTGTCTGTGTTCTCTGAAGATGTTAGGGTTAGGGTTGACTCAAGCTGATAGCTTTCGTCGGTTTCACCAACTTCAAGGGTGCTGGCACTGGTATTGAGGCCAGGTGTACTTGGACATGGTGACTATAAAACAAACAAGATGTTCATTGTTTTAGCTTTCCACTCATGAAATACTATGACTGGCACACTTGTTGATTTCTCCAGTACAGATCACTGAATTCACAGATCATTTGAGAGCCTCCAGGATTAGGCCTAAAATCAGTTGTGCCTCATGCTACAGCCAGGCAGATTACATGCACTGTGGTGTGGACTAGATTGTATGTTTTATTGGGTGACTTATGAAGATAATGAAAGCTGCTGGGACAGCATATTAGTGAACATACTGCAGAGGTTTTCATTCGCTTTCTGATGCTAAATTCACAGGAGATTATATTATACTAGTATTTATACTATGGAGACATGCAAGTGCCCCCAATATGCTGTAAAAACGTACCAGCTGTGCTTGGACAGGGGGGACTGATGTTGGTGCTGGCTGCTCCTCGTCATCTTCCGGCGACGACAACAATCCTGAGGCAGACGTTGTTGTAGTCTGAATTTATATATGTTCAAAAGCGTTAAACATTTGAATAACATCAAACTACAACACGTGAAACAAGGTGGATTCATATCGATAACAGCAAACTTATATAGAACATAGCTAGGTCGGTGTTTGTTATGTCTTATGTAGTTACTGCTAACTTTGCTTATTCACTGCTGACGAGTTGAGATGGCGACGCCGGTCACATTAGAACAACATGCGAGAAAAACATACGAAAGGAGGCAGATTTACTTTGTGAACAGCCAAGTTATATACAGCTCATATGAGATGTGCTGCGTTACAGCAGACGACTGTATCAGTGTGTGTGTTATCATCAGTAATAGAGTCGAGTGAGTCTTGCCTCCAGGCAAATGCGTTTAGCGCTGCTGGTTCCAGATGTTGCTGGTGGTCGTTCATCGTCGTCTGGACTGGTAAATGTCGACGGAATTGCAGTTTTCAAAAGAGCTGCTCTCTTCATTCCCAGGACATTGAGTTCGAAGTCTTCCGGCTTGAAATGGAGACTGCAAACCCTCATATTTTTTTTTTTTAGTGCTTCCATGTCTGCGTCTTCTCCATACTTTGGGTTGTTGACGGCCCGTAGCCACTTTTTGCAGCACTCCAAGTCTCTCGGTAGGCTATGAGAACTTACGCGATGTAGTTTCCTTGTCCTGCTTGAACATCCCGGTACCATGCAATAACATACCATTTTCGAAAGAAATCCAAACGAGGAGTAATTCACTAATGAGTTGGCAAACTAATTGTGCGTTCACACCAAAAGTGGGCAAAGAGGAAAATGATCCCGGAAGTCGTTCACTTTGTATTGGGAGCCAGGCGGAGAAAGAGGGAAAAGAGGAATTGGCGGAGGCGATTTAGGAGGATTTAAAAAGTTTAAAAAATCCTCCAACTTTATGTAATGAGCTATGACGCGTCCAGGAGGGAAAGGTGGAACATCCATCCGATAGCCAATGGGGATGTCTCGTTCTGTTGTCGTCCCTCGGTCAGATCTGTCCCAGAGAACAACCCGCGTAACTTTAGTTCCTACCAAACATTCGTTCCGGGATGTCGCTGGAAATGCTGATTGCTGCCGTAGCAGAAAATATGGTTGGGGAGTAATTCTGTTTTTAATGACTTTATCAAGTAACTTTCGATCAAGTAACTTTCCCGTGATCAACGATGTCGGTAAACATGGCACAGCTATCCAAATGTATGGAATATCAATTTCTATCAGTGTTATCAATTTGTGACATCAATTTATTGTTCTTTCATTGCAGTCCTAATGGCCCGGTTCGTCCTTCGTCGGCTGTGTTCACTGCTGTTCTGTGTGTTGGCATTCAAATGTCATGTCAGCAGTGGGTTATTTGAGTGGCTAAAGTCAGTACAACAGACCCCTCCTGCGCATGCGCTCCCAGCTTCAGGACCACCTGCCAAAGACTCTGTTCCCTTCGAGATGACTATTGCCGATGAGAAATTCCTGGCGGAGGCGAAGCAGATGGACCTCAGCCCCTTGGGTAGCTGCCACTACAAGGTGAAATGCTTTGCACTACTACGCCATTATGCAGTGCTGATTTATATTATAACCCGAGCACGGAAAACAAGTTTGAGATGGCCTCAGAGTAGCCGTTAAACTTATTCATTGCAGGTCTTTTTAAAACGCTGACATCCATTTGTCTGTGGACCTTTTCACCCTGTTAAAGGTTGTTGCGCGGTTGAAGTCCACCTGTGAAAGTCTATCCGAAGAACAGCTCGCCAAGCTGGGAGTGATGCTGTTCAGCTGCCAAGCCGAGTCGGAGGGCCGCAGGACCTACCCCTGCACAGAGGAAATGGTACGCCTGTTTTTTCAGAAACCGCAGTAATAAGAAAGATGCAGAAAGCCAGACATCCATTTTACATGGTGTTTTTTTCTAAGCAAGTGTTAGGAGACATTAATGGGAGTTGTTTGCAATTTATTTCGATTTTATTTTACGTTTTCCAACGTCTCTCAAAAGAGAAATGTGTTATTAGTTAAATATTTCATTCTGATTTGCAGACAATTAAAGAGTGTACTGCAGAAATGGACTCGGACACGTGGAATGCGTACCACATAGTCAGCAACAGAGCGCGCGCTGTGTGCTACGGTGTTCGCCAGCTGCATTTCCGGCGCAAGGCGGAGATGACCGTGAACGCGCTCATCTCCACAGCCAGCAGCCAACTAGACGCCATGAAAGACCTCAAGGTAACCATCTGCGTTCCTTGCCTTTTTTTACAAGTTTCGAGATGTTAATGGTCTGAACCGGGCCAATCCCGTCTTTTGTTCAAGGATGGCCAAGTGGAGCTGAAGGAGCTGACTGCGGCTTCATTGGACAAGCTCCTGCAGGGCCACAATGCTTTGCAGGCCCAGCAGGGAGAACTGTGGGAGGGTCAGGGGCAACTGGAGAGCTCCCTTAAAGGCAACCTGGAGCAACTTGGCAAGGAGAAGGCCCTTATAGCGTCCGGACAAGAGCTGGTGGCTCGGCTCATTCAGGGCATAACGCACAGAATGGGTAAGAATAAGCTAGAAGTGCAACTGTACGCGTGTCAAAGCGATGCAAGTAAATGCATCGAAGCAATACTTTGACCAACCACCACACACACACACACACTTGGAGAAATATACTTTGGGAGGACTTTGTCAGAATGACATGCGTTATACTGCCAATGGCCATTGTATGAATTGTTTACATGTTGACTTGTGTACATGTTTAATGAAGTGACCAATTAATTAATATCGACTGTTCACATCAGTTGCAAAAGCTCAACCCATGGCTATCTCCTTCTCTAGAGAATGTGAGCGAGCAGTTGAAGGGCCAAGGATCTGAGGTGCAGGAAAGCCACAAGGCCATTATCCAAGACCTTGCAGATGTTCGAGACAAAGCACAGGATATCTACCATAAAATCGGTAAATGACTGAATTAAAAAAAAAAGTTTTACTTTTTTTTTTCTCTCCTAGTGCACAGTGTGTGTGATCTTCTTTCTCTGTACTCCAGACCATAGTATGCTGGGGTTCCTTCAATACCAGGACAGGACGGCGCAGTACTACACCGACTTGATGAGCAAACTGGAGCGGATGAACGGCACGCTGGGCTTCATGCTGCATTATCTGGATGGCATGCAGAGCCGCATAGAGGGCAGGCTCCACATGATCCAGGGCTACCTTGGCTGGGCAGGTACGGCGTGTGATGGATATAGATAGATGGATAGATAGATGCATACATTTTTTTATTTCTAGATTTGATTTAATGTACTGTGTATATGTTTGATTTAGGTATTGCAGTGCTCAGCACACACAACTAGTCAAGTAAATAGACATGGACCATGCTGGGGTTGCAACAGACATAAATACAACTGACCTAATGTTAAAATTACAGGCACGGGATGTTGCGTTACCCTGGTGTTGACTGTGCCCTTTTGCAACGATGATACAGCCGTAGTTTTCTTTCTTGTGGTTTCCATTGTGCGTACAGGTCTAAGCCTAGCCGCCGTGTGCACGTGTGTGGTGCACGCTGGCTACTTTCTACTGGGTGCTGTCCTGTTGACGTTCCTGCGCAGTCCGGTATTCTCCCGGGCGCTACTGCTGGTCACGGTGCCCCTCAACGCAGTAGCGGAGGTCAACCAGCAGCCGGCGCTGGACTTTACAGGCCTCAGCCTGCTCCTCCTCGTGCTGACACTGGGTACGGCTGTGAGGGTGTCGCTTATGAGCTCATTGTCGCCCTCGCGGTCACTTTACTTGTGAACATGTTTGGTTGTATGCACAGGTCATTGGTTTGTCAATCGGTTGGTGCGGGCATGCTCGCGGTTAATGGACAAGACGTCTCGCCTGCCGTTACTGCCGCCGTGCGAAACGGTGGCGCCGGTGAACTACCAGTCGACGCCACCGAGGTGAGCCGGCATTAGGGTTGAGTAGCACCACAGGACTAATGTATTAGTCTGTGACGTCCGTCTCTGGTAATTGTACTAATTACCAGAGATTTTACATTTTATTATTAAAAACAAAAACATTTTATTGTTGAAACTCTTGACATTAAACAAAATTACAAGGGGAGAAAATTGCACGTCATCTTGATAATGCCTGCTGCATTTACCCACTGAAGGAGTGCACGTGATGAACAAGACCCATTGGATTCCTTCAGTCCCGGTATGGATGCGTTTTGTTTGTTTACACTAAATCGTTTCATAAATGTTAATTTCAGAAAAATAGGCTGCATTTATATTGTGTAAATCTGCATTCACAGATGATACTTGTATGTCAGCAGAAGTGTCTCCGTACCAGAACCCCTTGTATCTAGAGGACAGGTTTGTGCCAGTTAAGGGTACACCGACTCAATCCACCCCGAGGGTAATGAGACAGCCCAGTCTCCCACTGGTGAGAATTACAGATATAGGTTGTTTTATTAGACTTATTTTCCACTTGAGTGGAATTATTACCATTATTTACTTTTAAATAAAACTGCCATTTTGAAATCATTTAATTCTGACTAATGAAAAAAGGAGTCAAAAACATTGTCCCTTTTGTGTAATCTAAGAATGAGCAAAGTAAGTCCGTAGGTTAATGAGATGTGTGGCCTTTAAATTTGCAGATTGGTAATGATCAGTCATGGACATTTTCAATGATCTGCTTTGGTTTTATTTTCACAGGATGTAATTAAGGATATTCCCCTGAGAAATCTAGGCCATGTTTTTGATGGTGTGAGTGACTCACGCAGCGCTAGTCCCAACACGTCACTCGCAAGCAACAGGTTTGTCTTCAAGCCTTGGATCTCCATCTTTTTAAAATGTAATGGGCTCTAATAACACTTTCATTCGGTCCTATTTTTTTTCTTTCTGCTACTTCCTTCTGTTGGTAGCTCTTTATTAGGTCGCCAGTTGTGCAATGGCATCACTAAGACGGGCAAGGCTTGTAAGAAGAGGGCCACCATGGGCCAGGATTACTGCCGAATTCATGAAGGAGGCTACACTTCTTATGTTAACCCCTAAAAAGCATTCCTTTATTCCTTATTTATGTAATGTATTTTATACTTGTTCACTGGAGACACTTTTTTAAAAATAAATTATTTTACCGTATCTTCCGATACATCTTGTCTGTCTTTAAGCATACAAAATAAGCATTCACATGGTTTCAAATGCATTTTAAGACAACTTTAATAAAATCCCAAAAATGAAAACCTACATAAATTTCAAGAATGTAAGGCATTTACATTTAAAAAAGGTGCCACATAAGAGTCTTAAATATAAAAGGTTGAGCCAGAAATACATTTTACATCTTTATTATGCAATTAGCTGGACCTTGAGTCAATCGAGTACACACTTTTAGCTTATTTAAAGAAGCAATCCACTTGGTCAGTGTTATGAAGACCAATGTGACGTTTTACATAAAACCACCAAAGACTTTTGCAGCTTCAAGAGCTCTGCAAAACCAAACCGCCTACAGCCCACCACCCATCTTCTAATGCCGTCCTCTGAGCAACCAAACCCTGCCATCTCGGGTTTCACTTGCGTGCGTTGTCATAGTTGGCTACAAACCAATCACAGGTGTCCTTCAAAGCTGTAAATTTAAAAAAAAATCAAATCTGTCAACTCATTTCCTGTCATGCTACAAGTTGACTTGACATAAGCGCAGAACTAATGCAGTAAAGCAACCAGTACCTTTGTCGAAGGGGGTAAAGGCGAAGTTTGGGAGGTAGCGCATCAACTTTGCATTGCTGGCGGTCTTCTTGAACTGGCCATCGGATTTACTGGTGTCATGCTGGTGGGCAACAGTTAAGGAAGGAACACAATTTGCCAGCATTGTGAGAAACATCAAAAAATGTGACGTCAGTGACCCTTTTAATTAAGGGAAGTCGATTTGGCTCTCATTCCTTTTGTTTCAACAACTGTCACCACTTTGAACTGGACGAAAAGGATACGACCAATTCTCCTTTGAAGTCTAGTGCTCGCACCACTTTCTCGGCTGCTTCTTTGATGGACACCTCTTCTTCCTCACCAACTGTGACCAATGAGAAGGGAGAACTACGGTGTTTGGCTCGCTCACAAGGAAAAACGCCCACGTGTTGGCTGCCGGTAACGGAACTCACCGGAGAGTATGATTGGCTCAACCTCGCTATAGTTCCTCAGCACCCACAGGATCAGGCGGGCCAGGTCCAAAGAGTAGATGAACTGCCTTCGAGGAGAGCCAGAGCCCCATACGACCAAGGGCTTCCCCTCCTCTGACACACACACACACACACACTTAGTGAAATACATCCATCTCTGCACTCAAATCTTGCTTAGCTATGACAAGTCTTACTTTGAGCAATGTAAGCTTTGTGTATTAAGCCCGGTAGTACGTGTCCGTCCTCGATGTTAAAGTTGTCATGAGGACCAAACACGTTGGTAGGAATGACGGAGGTGTAGCGGCGCCCAGTCTGCTCAAAGTACCCCCTGTAAAAATGTCAATAATAAATAAAAGGACACTTCACATGCAGAGGAACACATTGCATTTCAGGCTATGTACCAAGTAATCAACGAAATACATACCTGTTATGCACATCAATCATTCTTTTTGCGTAGGAGTAGCCAAAGTTGGAGTCATGTGGTGGACCATTATGAATCTGGTGTGGAATTAAAACATTTACATTACTCAGTTTTGTTTCCAAAACCACGACATAGTATTTTAGAGAATAGGGGTGTAGGGAAATGAACAAAAAGAAAAATCAAGTCGGGTCCAATTTTATTATCCCACTAGGGGAAATTTGGTTGCAGCCAGGTTTTAGAAACACATTCAATCCATCCTAAAATACTACGTACAATACAAAAGGTTCGGTATGTCTAGTCATGTATACCTGCCTTCGGGCAGCAGCACTCCTTTCTACAGTATAGACCTATCGTTTGGTCAATATTACTACACAATAGGCAAATTACAAAGCACCCTGCCATAAACAATAGCCCAACTACACTGGATACGTTTCACATTTCTAAATGTTCATTAAATTCACTGTTAAATCTTACACTGTCAATTTAACTAAAGTTGTAAGATATTGTATAATAGCGCGTTACAAAATCACTCAAAACATAATGTTGTCGATCATTGTCAAGACACATTCCCCATCGGGAACAGCACAACAAGCATGCACTCCTCCTCACCATCGTCTCGTCGATAGGATAGGTGGTCTTGTCTGGAAATATGCAGGTGGACAGGCAGGAGACCACTTTGACCGCATCCACTTCGTGTGCCGCCTGCAGGACATTGTCGTTGATGCAGAGGTTGTGCCTCTGTGGAAGACACACACACACACACACACGTCAACTGAGCCCGACTCGCTGGGACTGCTGGTGGGATAATGTCTGCGCTACGGTCGCGTCTTACCCAGAAGTCCAGATTCCCCCTCATGTTCTTGAAGAGACCGCCCACCAGCGCGGCCAGGTGGATGACATGGGTGGGCTTGTGCTTCTGGAACACTGCTTGCGTCTCCTCCTTGTTCCTGAACAAGGACCAGGGGGAAAGGGAGTTGTGACTTGTTTTGACTCTCTGTGTCTGTGTGTATTATGTATGTCAGTATGTGTATTATGTATGTATTATGAATGTATTATGCATGTCAGTATGTCTGTGTGTGTGTGCATATGTGTTTGTATTATGTATGTCAGTATGTGTATATGTATGTATTATGCATGTCAGTATGTCTGTGGTGTGTGTGTGCATATATGTGTTTGTATTGTATATGTGTGTGTGTGTGTGTGTGTGTGTGTGTGTGTGTGTGTGTGTGTGTGTGTGTGTGTGTGTGTGTGTGTGTGTGTTAACAGCCAGCACCTGGTAATAAAAAGCCACCTGGCCCAGGTAGACGCAAATGTGTGTGTACTCACATGAGGTTGGCATCCTTGGAGGAGAGGAAAATCCACTCTTCCCCTTCCTTCCTCTCCTCTTCCTGGACCACGTGCTGTATGGCCCGTCCCACCAGGCCGGACCCCCCAGTCACCAGGACCCTCATCGGACCCGTGTGGCACTCTGCCATCTACCGACACAAAACACAGTTAAGACCGACCATTCGTTTGTTTTGTCGTGTCATGTTGGGTTGTGTGTTGTAGTGTAGACCAATTGCCATTAAACACGTCGCCCGGTTTCACCGGCCACGTACACAGGTGTGTGTGTGTGTACAGGTGACGCACGCGCACAGGTAGCTGCTCTCCGCTGCTACTTCACGTGTATAATACACCATTTTGTAACATAATAGTAGTTGGGGGGGGAGGCGTATTTTGTGGACTGTGAACGCTTACACAGCTACCCCCACACCAGAACCGGAGTCGTTTGGACCGGACCGCTGAAGGATCTCCATGTTTTCCCCATGTGTGGCAGGCGGACTACCAGAACAACGGGTACCATTTGGACCACAACACCCCCCCCCCTTCAAGTTCACTATTAGCGGTCCAGCATCGCTGGGTCTCACCGTGAAGAAGTAGCAGTCCGGAGACGGCGACTTTCGGGACTGCTGCTGCTGCTGAGCCGGTCCGGAGGAGGAACACACTGGGCGCTGCGCAGGCGCACACCACCAGCACGCGATACTACTTCCGGATTGCACATTTCAAAATAAATGTTGCAGTCGAAAAACAAAAATGCGGCTTGGCTCGTTGGGTCTCCTTAAGAGGCCAGAGGACACGTCCACGGAAAAATGAATAACAGGGCGCTTTCTATGAAAGTTACGGTAAAGTTGTTCCCAGGCCCTGTCCTGCTCTGTGACCAATGAGCTGACAGCATATTCACACACGAGGATGACGACACAGATTACGCTCATCCCATTGGTCGAGGAGAAGATAGCGGAAGACAACAAAGCATGCACGTGGACAGCGACACAGACGCCGTCACTGTTTTTCAGGACGGTACCGGTACCGACTAGTACACTGCTTTACGGTACCGGCACCGACAAGTACTCCTCCGATAAAAACAACAGAAAAGGATGCAAAATACCGAGAGGAATGGGAAAAAGGAAACACATGGGTGGAAAAAGTGATAACAAAGTGATAACCTGTATAAAGTGACAACCTGTATAAAGTGACAACCTGTATAAAGTGACAACCTGTATAAAGTGATAACCTGTATGAAGTGATGACCTGTATGAAGTGATGACATGTATGAAGCCACTGCAGAAGCCCATGGGGGACTGAGTGAACAACATGCTTCCAGCGGTGGGTTACTACAACTGGAGCCTACAGTCATGTCACAAATATGTTCACAAGTTTTCTACAAGACTTTCTGTTTGCACTTTTGTTATTGCACTAAAAATGTGCACTATTACAGGATGAATGTTCTGCTTTCTATCCATTGTTTTATATTAATTTATACAAGTTAAGCAGGACAGGTTTCTGTTCAAGAAAGATACATATTCTATTCAGTTAATTTTGTTATTTTGTATGAAAGTGAATTGCTGGATAATAATTTGTTTTCCATGTGTTCATGTCACTCAAAAATTCAGGTTCGAGTCAGATAGTAAAAAGAGTGTGTGTCTTAATGACCCCAATGCACCACAGGTGTGCAGCCCCCCCCAGTCCCAGAGTCTAATCAGTCTGACTCAGGCCAGGTGTGGCTCCTTAAACCAACTATCAACCACACGCATACCTTTCATTGAAAAATATATTTGCAAAACATTTGACTTTAAATAAACACAACCCTGTAAAATTATTTTATACCAATATCACCCTCTTTTATACCCATGTTATATGCTCGTTTGTTGTGATTTTCGAGGAAGAAGGCCGCCGACTCAGGATCGCTTTTAACTCACTTTATTTGTTTTAGGTTTAGGTCAATTATCTACGAAGCAAAAGGAGGGGAATTGTATCATTCACGCGTGGAGCGACTCTTAGCTGAATATATAATCGATACGCTGCCTCTAGAGTTTCTGCCCTCCCCTGCTTGTGTACGCTCGATAGTATCCTGGAGGCGTGGCCTCTATGACATGGGATATACCTTGATTGGCTAGTGTTGGGCGCCCGCCTCCTAGTGTATTATGTGTGCTGCCATCTGGTGGCCAGGTGAGAATATTACCTGTTTGCTGTCATCTAGTGGCTATGTGAGGGTATTACAGCATATATTTGGTCCCGTTCCCTAGTGGCTATGTGAGGATATTACAGCCTGTTGTTATATGTACTGTTATTTTCGTAACACTATTGACTCTAAATCAGAGTGTTGTCTGGTAGTTCACCACTCATTATTAAGCGCCAAACCATTCTCCATCCAGCAGAAGACTCCCCCGCCTGGCTCTGGGTGGTCATCGCCCTCGCGGTGGGGCTGGCGCTGGCGCTGACGCTAGCCCTCTTCCTGGTGGTGAGGCGCTTCAGACGACGGCGGCAGCGCCACCGGCAGTGCTCCGAGCGCGAGGGCGGGGGAGGCGGGGCTAGACACCGGTCCACGACGGCGAGTGACACCAACGGCGGCAGTGGCAGCGGCGGTGACTCCAAGGCCTGGCACCAGCAACAGCAGCACTCCGGACGCCAGGAGCACCGGTCGCGCTCCGGGAAGGAGAAAGAGAGGAACGGCTTGAAGAAGAAGAAGAAAGCGAAGGAGGTGGAGAAGAAGAGGAGGAGGGAGCCGCTGGGAGAGGACGCCATGCGCATGCGGTGGGTTCGGTTGTTTAGTCTGCGGACACAATGGCCGTATGGCCGGATGTCGACCTACACGCTTATACAATGGAGCCCGCAATTAAGACACTCTTTAGTTCTTCCTGTCGTGCCCTATGTAACCACAACATTTTTCTGTTTTTATTCAAGAGCTTGCTTTTTCAGGTCCATTTTGGAAAACTTGACCTTTTTGGTTTATTTTGATAAAGTCTCACTTTATCATGTCAACCCATTGTACACTTTCTTTTGTGATTCTGCCTTTCCTGGCTGATATGAATCTGCCTGTGTTTTCCTGTGAAGTCCAGTGAGGTTGCCATGCGTGATACATAAAAATAAACCCTGTCGACCCAGTTAGCTAGCTAGCTAGGGTCCCTGGAGCATTGCAACATCACACCACACCTGGACAATCTGCAGAATAAGCTTCGCACATTGCTTGTGTGTGCAGGCTTGTAGAGGACAAACTCCTATGTTACTATGGAAATCTTTGGTCCTGGGTTCGATCCCCTTCAACACAGTCTAGATGTCATAACCCTACCTGCTCAGTAAAGACATGTATTGAAAATAATTCACTGCGAGTCCTAGAGTCCATTTCCCCGGATGAGATGGTTTTTATTTGTTATTTGACACTATAAACACACTCTGACCTCCTCAAGCTTT
>JAOPJI010000016.1:1055110-1065647 GCA_027122695.1 Merluccius productus
CGATAGTATCCTGGAGGCGTGGCCTCTATGACGTGTGATATACCTTGATTGGCTAGTGTTGAGCGCCCGCCTCCTAGAGTATTGTGTATGCTGCCATCTGGTGGCCAGGTGAGGATATTACTAGTGTGCTGCCATCTGGTGGCCAAGTGAGAATATTGCAGCATATATATATTTGGTCGTGTTCCCTTGTGGCTATGTGAGGATATTACAGCCTGTTGTTATATGTACTGTTTTTTCCGTAACACGTTTGAGCCTTCATGTTTATGCATGAAGTCAACCTTCTGTTCAACATCTTTAAAATCTCTATGATTAAAAAAATAGTTCCAGAAGTAAGTCATTGACTTGGGAAAAACTACAACCTGTTTTTACTGAGGGGAAGAGAACCGACCAAAGAACAAGATGGACTTTGTCTTGTTGTGCCTAATGAAGAACAGGAACGGGTGATCTGCTGTGAAGTGCTCCTCCCGCATCATACAGAAGGCCATGATGCCAGCTGTGGCTGCAGCCGCTTCCGTCCCCTCCTCATTCACCTCTACAAAGGCCTTGTGGGCCACCGTAGACAGGAAGAGACCTCCTTCGCCATTCATTCCAGAAAGGTCAGCCTTAGCCCCGCTGAACACATCTGTCATGCCCATTTTGCCCAATGGCTCTTTGAGTTCATAGTCTTCCTCCAATTTAAACTTGGGAAGGTGAACGATGACTTCTGATTGTGTGTCCATGTTGTCCCTGTTGGTCCATTCATCCAGCTTCTCTTGTGTTAGCTCTTTCTCCAGCTACACACACACACACACACACACACACACACACACGCACAAGCACACGCACACACACACACACATTAGTCAATATAAACAATTACAGCCGATAGTCATCTTTTAAAGCTGTTTAAAGTGTGTGCCATTGGTGTTTTTGTATTAAAAATGCTAACAGCGGTGTTACCTTAAGCAGTAGGTCTGAGCCGTCTGCCGACTCATCTGGCAGCAAGACGAACATGCTGAGCTCCTCCCTGACATAGGGCAGCTCCAGGATCTGCAAGCTGTAGTCAGGGATGTAGTTGAAGGGCAGCTTCTTCATCTGGTACATCATCTGGACAGGCTTGCTCTCGTTCTGGCACGAAGGAAACCATGCACATGATGAACACACCTGCTATGCAGTGTTGTGTTTGTGTACATTAAACACAAATGTACCGTTTTAGTGTGTACTACTCATTTAGCAGTGAATCCAGGGTCTCCCTGCCGTTAAGGAACAGGTAGGGGTAAGGCATCTTGCTTAAGGATGTCTACAGGAAGGCTGAATCAACAAAACCTTTCAGCTGGGAGTCAAACAACCAGTAACTAAGACTATCCTGCCCCACCTCATATCATCATAATATTACATTAAATGTTTCACCTGGTTCAGTTTAAAGGGCATCTCTTTGGTGTTGGCCGCATCAAATCGGTGGAGCCAGTTGCCTTTAAAGTAGATGGCATTCACCAGAGCCAGCCTCGTCATGGGACTTACTGTACCAGGCTTAAGGAGATCTTTGATCTTATCTGTACAGACAAACAGGCAGACAGACACAATGAAGTGAGATTCCAGCCTTTCCATTGAAACCTAAACGACGTTCCCAGCTCTGGGTCTAGTTGCTCTTCATATATTTACTCTCAGTCTGCTGTTCAACCCAGCTGTTGATCTCCAATCTGCAATCTTCTGGAGCCCCGATGAAGTCCACCGCCTTCAGGTCAGCATCGTAGAACTTGTGTGTGGCTTCTAGAAAGTTCTGCATAACGTTCATTAAAAAAGGTCAACAAATGCAAACTCACAGAATCAATGCAATCATATATTTGGGGATGAACTACAATTAAAAAAAACCAACAACACACTGACCGGGAGGAAGTGGGCAGTGTTTTCCCCATAAAGCCGGTTGGCTAGTTTCAGGATAAATGCACTCGATGGAGAGTTGATATCAGCATTGAGTGTTTGGAAATCTGTGTGAACGTCTTCGGAGGAGAAAGAGAGAGTCTGCCCAGAACAAGAATTTAGATAACAGTGTTATATATCAAAAGTAAAGCCTGCATGCAAAGACAGTGGACTGTAATAAACCACTTGGCAGTAAGCCCATCTCATGTAGCCACACACACACACATCCAGAGGCAGAGTGTGGCCAGAGTGCAATTGCAATGACGCATCTTTCCCCTACATAGACACGCCCTTCATTCATTGTAATGACACAGCTGTCCCTGTACATAGACACACCCTTCATTGACCGGGTTCATAGGTAGTTTTTTCTCAGCAGCACAGACAGCAGGCTAATAAGTAACACACACATAATCCTTCAGAGCCTACTGCCTTCATCGGTAGTAGACAGTAGGCTACAATAGGCCTAAGTACAGAGCAATAATTCATAAAGAATGAAGTGCAGGATACAGTTCACACGCACACGCACACACACACACACACACACACTTGCTGTGTTGTGTACCTTCTGCATTTGGGAGGCGGTGTCACCTTTGGCCCCCAGGTACACCATAGCCAGGGCAGAGCTGACGCTCAAGGGCGAGAAGAAGACATTTCCTTTGGGGCTGGCCTGGCTCAGACTGCGAAACATGTCCAGAGCAAATACTGCGTTTGAGCTACCAAGGGCGGCCATGGCTGCGTGTGCGTGCGGGCCTCCTGTAAAAAAAACACAAACCACTGTCAAAACGGTGTACGCGCACATCACAAAGTCAATACACGACGACTACCGCCCGCACCGAACATGGGAGAAGTTTGCCATCAGGGCTTTCTGGTAGAAAGCCGCTGTAGTATAAAAAGGAACAAAGTACACTGAGGGAGGAGGAGGAGGTGGAGGTGGTGGGTGAATGGGTCAAGCACAGGAGACTGTGGTTCGTGTCCTGAACCCTGTATGGTTTTTAGACTTAATTTAGAGTTTTGTTTTTTGTTTGATTTGCAGTTTGGTTAGTTTTAGACAACAGAACTACTTGGTTAGGTTTAAGGTTAGGGAACACAACTACTTGGTTAGGGTTAGGGTTAGGCAACACAACTACTTGGTTAGGTTTAGGGTTAGGCAACACCACTACTTGGTTAGGGTTAGGCAACACAACTACTTGGTTAGGTTTTTAGGGTTAGGCAACACCACTACTTGGTTAGGTTTAGGGTTAGGCAACACAACTACTTGGTTAGGTTTAGGGTTAGGGAACACAACTACTTGGTTAGGGTTAGGCAACACAACTACTTGGTTAGGGTTAGGTTTAGGGTTAGGCAACACAACTACTTGGTTAGGGTTAGGTTTAGGGTTAGGCAGAAAGCCCTTTCTGCCCCTGAAGGCAAACTGAAGGCAAACTTCTCCCATGTGCGCCCGCACCCGGAAGTGCAGATACATTTTTACGAAACCTACTGGCGTCCAATTTCGCGACATCCGCTCCCGCGATATACGTTGTTATTCACTGTGGAAAATAGAGATATTAAGTTAAACCAAACCTGTTTTTTTGTCGTTCTCTTTGTGAGGAGTGAAGCGGACTCGACGGTGCACGGACCCAGTTGTGTGGGGGAAGTAACGAAATGAAAGTGAATATAAACACAGTAGATTAACGTCGAGGGAAAAAAACCGGTGAAACGAAGGACCCCCTGCCCTGTCCGACTTCGTGTCGTATGTAAGTTACACAGCCAAAGTACTTTATTTGAGCAGGGTGGGAGGGGACACAACGACGTTATAAGCAATAAATCAGACTGTCAAGATAAGGAAAAAACTAAGTTACAGCAGTGTCAGGGGCGGGACTGTCCGCCAGTCAAACTTCATGTAAAAGCGCAACGCTAAGCTTATAATCTTCTCTATTGAAGAGAACTGACAGCAGGCGAAATACTGGACCGGGATACCGCGGCAGAACGGCGTTATCCCGGTCTACCGCTACGCAACTTCCGGTGTCTCACTTCCTTATGAGCTCTGCACGCCAGTTAACAAATAATAAGTACAAAATAAGAACATGCCGAGAATAACAACGACAGGGAGAACGGACATGCAGGTTTGAGGAACAATGTCAGCAATATCCGATACAAGTAATTGTAACGAAAACGGCTATCCGCCTGTCGGAAGTCCTACTGAGTCTACTAAACTTGCAAGTCCCGCCCTCTCGCCATGCGATAACGCTCATTCTGACCATCCCGTTCCCAGGCTGTTTCCACAGCGGACCACACACCTGTGTGTTTAGTGGGTGTGGGATGTGATGCACTTAGACTAATGGACGACACGATGTAGATGGACCTGCTTTACAAACTGGTTCAGGTTGCGCAATTTATAAAAAGAAAAAGAAAAAAAGGAGACATGAGTAATAGGTGTGGGGTAATCAGATAGAAAGAAACGTGTGATTACGCCACACCTATTCATTAATGTGTAATCTCCTTGTGTTTAACGAGGTTTTACAATCCAAGGAGACAATAAAATGTCCTGCCTTACATTTGTAAAGCAGTCTGGGCCATAGAGAGGCAGAGGAGGTTGGTCCTCCTCTATTTTTGAGAGGCAAGTGGGAGATGAAAATATAACAGCAAAAAAAGCGTCATCTTTTTAAAATTATTTTTCTCTCTTCTTTGGAAAAAAAGTCGTTCAAATCAATTATTAGAAATTGTGATTAAAATGCTTCAACAGCGACACCTGCAGACCAAGCAAGAGGGAATAGGGCAGCCTGTGTTGAAGTGGTGATGGAGGAGGGGACGGGCTCCTGCTGTCCTCCTTTAGGGTGGGATTTCTTGTATCAATCTAATGTACTTTTTTTCTCATGCTAATCTGCTATTGGCCAAAACACATAAAATGATGCTCCAGTGGAGGACGTCCGCCCAACAACCAGAATGCAATATTGACATGGCCTTCATCTTCCATCGCCCTCATCTTCCATTCTCTACCACTGTATTGTATGTGAGTGTGACAAACTGGCGGTGCAAAGGATAGATATCATTTTCATTCATGTCATTCATTATATAGTTTTACAAATTCTAGTCTAGTTTTAACAAATGTTGTACAGTAGTGTTTTACAAATTTGCTTTGTATTTTCAAATTGTAGTCGGTCGGGCGAGCACACAACACATTCGTGTCGGGATAGACGATAATGTTTGGGGATTTCTGCGTCCAAAATGACTTTGGTGGCAGTGTGCTCACATCCTTGTGGAGAAGAATGAAGGAGAAGAGTGCTCAGCGCTACCAACTCCTTAAAGGTCCCCTATTTTACCACCAGGTGTGACGTTGATTAGATGGTAGGCTGATCTATCTATCATACTTCTGTGTGAACACTCCCATGTGTGATGTCACTAGAGGGTAGAATTTGAAATGGCTTGTAATGGCTAATCAACATCACACCTGGTGATAAAATAGGGGACCTTTAAACCATGTGAGCGAAGGATGGGAAAAAAAGAGAACTGCATCGACCTGAAACTAGTAGAGACACGTTCCGTCGCGCTTGGCCCCGCGCTGCGCTGGGTGTAAGATAGGGCCTGTTGTGCTCATTATTGTTTGAGTGATAAAAGTTTCCTAGCTCCCAGTCCCTGTTTTCCTTTTTTACATGTTCTATGCCCAAGTAATCATTGCATTTACATGATCAGCAATATGTTTAGGGGGGGCATTAGGCAAAGGACGATGCCTACAGGGATTACAATATGCTGCATCTGTAGACTGCGAGTACTCAAGGCTTGCTTCTGCTGCTCTGTACAGAAATGTGGCTGTTTGAGTTGGAGCGGTGATTTGAAATGTTATATTAAGATATAAAAGGAAACAAAAAAAGAAAAGACAAAATCCCAACACAATTTCACAGTGACATTGGGTTAGCCTGATCTACTCTATGGTAACTGTGATTACTTTTAGTATGACATGTTTAAAAGCTAAGTACGCTATCCCCAGGGTACTAACTCCTAACTACTCTGACTAACTACTAACTCCTCTGGCTGTATGTCTCTTCACTGACTGCCTGTCATGTCCACAGTTCTGGTGCTGTGTGTTCTCCCCCTGTTTCGGCCATACCCCCTGTTTGTATCTGTGCTTTGCTTGCCACTATCAACTGCTCACACCTGGCCCGCATCAGCGCATCAGCTCATCAACTCCCCTTCAAATACACCTGGTTTCCCTGCAGTCGTCGCCAGATCGTACTTCTAGACACCGTGGTACTTATTCGTACCTGGCTCCAGTGTATACACTTTCCAGTAGTTCTCTTGTTGAATTCTCGTGCCTCACCTTTATTCTCTTTGTTTATAGTTCGTGGACCTACACCTCCAGCCTGCCTGCTTCACTTCCTCCAGCCGATGCGCCCCACTCTCCAACCTGCCTCCTGCCTCACTCCTGGTTACATCCAATAAACCTGTTCATCTTCACTACGCTCCTGTACTGTCTCTGTGTTCAGCTCTTGGGTCCAGCAGCTATCGCTCCCGTAACAGGTTGTCTAGATACTTAAATTGATTACTTCCTGTGGAGCGAGAGTAATTCTAGTTGTCCTTAATGTCCTCTGATATTTAAAAAAATAGACGTCTCTAGCTTTCCCAAGTCATTCTGTGCCCCCATGAATGGTGTGTTTTGTTGAACACTGAAGATGGAAATGGAGGGTAACAAGTTGACAATTCTGTCTATCAGGCTAGGTGTGGTGTGCTGTCTCGACAAAATCGTTGAAAAACGACTAAAAACGACCAAAACATCACCTATCGTTAGGTATGTCGTCTCTCACGTTTTCTAAATTTGAAGAAATCATCTACTGTGTGCCAGGCATTACTTTTGGATTATAATATGAAAAATGTTGTTTACATGCCAATTTCATACAATGAGCAGATGAAGGCGAATTTTACATGTATTTCAAATAAAATACTTAATGAAGAATAAATGTAAGCGTGGAGTGTGTGTCGAGTGTGTGTGTGTTGATAGCTGGTTTATCCTGGGTGCCATGATTGCTCAGGCACCACAGATGTGCAGCCCCACCCAGCCCGGAGTCCAATCAGTCTGACTCAGGCCAGGTGAGTCTGTAAACCAGCTATCAACAATACACACTCCACACATACTCCACAGTAAGTTTCTGGTTCAGAATACTCATTGGGCAAATAAGCTTTAGGATATCATCCCCATCACATCTTCAGCTCCTGTTTTCTGCCCATCCTGCTGTTCCTGGCTCTATAAACCCCTTCATACTTAATACCAAAACTTCCCTCTGAGTGTCTTCACCTGCTTCTCACTTGCTTACTCTCTCCACTCCATCACTTGTGTTCGGTTCAAACTGTACCAAACCATCTTTCATGTCCCGCCTTGCTAATGTGCTAGATGTGAATTAGACATTAGGTTCTGGCTATCACAGTGTAGCATGGTAAAATATGTAACACTTCCTGTCAACTGCTCCTCCAATCAAACCAAGGAAGCCTTTAAAAATAACCTGTCCTCCTGCTCTACCCTGTCCTACACCATTAAGAAAATGTTCGAGCATTTTCAAACACATTTGGTACTTGGGAAATATGATCATTATTTATCAGGATTATTCATTTACCAATCATATTGTCTGAACATTTCTGTTGTTGACAAAATGTTTTGCAATTAAATATGTCTCATTATTATAGGTTTGTCTCTCTTATTGTAGCTGGTGTGATTGTAAGTGACAGTAAGCATGGTTTAGCTCATACTTTAGTCCCTTTGACAGTAGTAGGCCTATTGTTGTCTGCTAAGCTGTAATGCATCAATACTATCTGTCTCTGAGTTTGACATCTGCACTTCTGTCAACACCTATGAAAAAATAAACATTGGCCAAAATAACAAATGAGGATAGTCAGGATAACATATTTGAAACATACACAAACACATATAATTAAGCTTACTTTGAGCTTACTGCATGCTCAATTACAGGAGCGTGGACTAAATCAAACAATTTATTTTTAAAATATAATAAAGTAATGCACACACACACACACACACACACACACACACACACACACATATACACACACATACCCATGGGATCCACAGTATACACCAAATAAACCATCCCACCCTCAAGATATAGAAAATATATTTTTTTCTAACCCTAATTTTTTTTTTCTAACCCTTTTTTGAATGTTTAATGTTACATACTGAATGTTGCAGAAGTAGAGAATGTAACTGAATTGTTACTATGACCTTTTCATTTTAGGACATATTTGTTCTGTTCGTATTGCACAAAGTACACATATGGATAATATATTATGGCTACTTAACAGAATCTAGCGTTGTACTGCAGCAATGTTCCAATAATAATTACATTTCAATGTCAACAATTTACTTTTCAGTGCTATGTAAAACTCATTGTCACTGTAAATCAATATGTCCTAACAGTTTACATTTGTCTTCTTATACTGAATTTTAGCCTAGCAAACAACTATTGGCTATGTAGAGATATAGTGGAGTAATGACGTCCTGACCAGAGAATCAAGGCACACTCCCTTTGTGTGTGTTGTAATCTGAGCTTCTCTTTTCTTTGCTTTGGTGTCCGGTCCGGCTGCGCGTTTATGATGACGCATGCGCCGTTCATGAGATGAGAAGGTAAAGTTGTTGTGGTTTGAGATGCTGGTGCTCTAGTGCGACATCTTGTGGCTAAATATATCGTCTATAGCCCCTTTAAGGTGCTGTAGATAAGGTGTAAGAGCTATAATTTTAGCGTAATTTGTTAGAAATGCCAGCCATTAAGTGAGTGAAATGCGCTGTGATATCGGTTTCGAGTTGACGGCACCTGCCTCTGTATTATTATTATTATTATTATTATTATTATTATTATTATTATTATTATTATTATTATTATTATATGTGACCACCATTTGCGCATACTATATGCGCAAATGGTGTTATCATAGCTCCACCACAGGCATGATGCAACACTTCTTAATGGCTTCTAAAATTCTTGACCTAGGGAGGGAGCAGAGAGGGAGGAGATGTTTTTAGGGGTTGTTTCATTTCAAAATATTGAAGTGGGGTTGTATGGGGTACTTATCTACACTGTATTACCTACAGTAGAAGGCGGTCAGCACACCCCAAGCTTGGAGAAGCAGACAGCTGTACCAGCACAGACACTAAGCAATGTACTGCTGTGAACGGGGCCAGCAGCAAAACATTTTAGGTGCCTAAAAAAGGCCCACCTAAAAAATGTAATATTCTCACCGCTTGACCTTGCCATCAGACAGCCCTTTCCTTTGGCACTACATTTTCTAAACCGTAGAACAGCACACTCTCTCAACAGCACTTTCTACCCAAACAGCTGATCTGCGGGCAGCGTAGTACAGTGCGCTTATGAATAGGAATACGGACATTCTACAGTTGAGAAAATGTAGTGCTAAAGGAAAGGGCTGTCTGATGGCAAGTTCAAGTGGTGAGAATATGAATATATATAGCCTACACTTAAACTGATATCGATTTTTTTAGGTGGCTAAAATGTTTTGCTGCTGACCCTGTTCACAGCAGTACATTGCTTAGTGTACACACGTGAACAACTGGATAAATGTATATGTCTGTCATGCCTGCTGTGTGTGTAGAGATGACCTTGCTCAAAGGGAGAGCAGATCCTCATTTACACCATTCTACTATTGACAGTGAAATGTTGAGCAGATTGTAGGTAGCACTCTCTCTCTCTCTCCTGGGCTTACACACACACATACACACGCACTAGCGCACACACACACACACACACACACACACAAACAAGCACACACACAGATTTTCTTCTGCTCCACTTTGCTTATATTTATCTATTTCATTCTGGACCACATTTGCAAACTCCCTTTCTTTCTCTCACGCCTGCATGAGAGAACTTTAGGCTGTGTGCATGTGTAGCACAGCTCCCCTGGGCAGAGCCGTGCTGATAGACCTACACACTGTACATTGTACACTGTACATCAGCGGTAGCATCATGCCAGATCACAGAGTCACTTTGAGATGAGTTGTGCCTCCAGGAAAAAAATAAACTCACAGAAAGGCACGCTGGCAAACATAAGACTGAAACGATTAAATACTATATATAGTTGACTGTATATATATATATATATATATATATAAAATGTACATTATTTGTTATATATGTTCAATTTAAAAATGTATCTCTATCTCTAACACTTTTCAAAGGACAGTTTTCTAGTCTTGGCCTTAAACTAAATGTTAGTTATTGGCAGAACCGTAAATAGATGTGATAAAAGAAATAAAAGAAAAGTTGGTAGGCTGCTTTCACTTACTATGTCCTAAACTTGGGAAACACCGTCCCACAAAATACTGGACATTATAAAAAATATACTGTATACGTTTACTCATTTAACTAAAATGATCCATCTTTTTATCCATCTGCACCATATTACTACCATATATTGGCACGAAAGTGATGCAGTTAGGACTGAGGAGCTTGCAGCGAGTTCTGCATGCGTCACTGGCGTTGTGCTGTCCTCACCAGTGGCGTAAATATCGACGGTGCAACCGGTGCAACTGCACCGGGGCCCAGATGCCTTCAGGGGCCCAGGAAGGTAGGAAAAAAAAGCATCTGTCCGTCAGGTTTAGGGAAGGGTAAAAAATACACTCCATCGCCCAGCCTCTCAG
>JAOPJI010000016.1:1118405-1129489 GCA_027122695.1 Merluccius productus
CTTAAAGTAATCTTCATCTACATGAAACTAGTATATTGTTATTCATATTGTAATAATAATAATAATAATAATAATAATAATAATAATAAAAATAATACAGTTTAATTATATAGCACTTCTTAACAAGTTTAGAAAGTGCTTCACAGAAGAAAAGAAACAAAACAGCACAGATGAAGACAACACAGATAAAGAACAGCAGATAAAGATGAACCAAATAAAAACAACACAGGGATGATAAAACATCAGGGGATAAAATAAAGTAAACAAAACTATAAATCAAATGTCAGAAATGTAATGACAATGATAAAATAGATGTTTCTCTTTAACCACCACGATAGTGAATACTTCCACATCCAACAGCCTTAATGAAGACCACTGGTGAGGCAATATGAGGTTTGGGGACTGGCCAGGAGGTGGCGCTTGTCCAGCTTCCCTCCTCACATACAGCCAATCAGGGCAGAAATGATTCATCCCCTATAGCAAGGGTTCTTTGAAGATCTGTCACTCAGTACATCCAATGTAGTAATCCAGTATATGTGTAAGGTGGCGGGGTTAAATCAAGTCTGGGGGGGGGTGTTAAATCAAACTGGACTGTTCTCCCTGTTCTGTTATGCTATACTCTTCTCACTTTACATTCTTTACATAATGTTTCTTTTATTCTGTGGTCACTTGATTTTGTTGTAGTTGTTTTTTGCGATGCAAGATGATGTAATTTGCCCTCGGGGATTAAGAAAGTGTCTATCTCTCTCTCTATCTCTCTATCTCTCTGAAGCCAAGCCGGTTTGCAGCACATATCATATGAAGTGATCAGCACGGTTGCTCGACTTTAGAAAGCTTCGTCATCTGAATCAAGGGAAGAAAAAGAAAAAAAACGGATCGCCTGAATGTATTCATACGCCTTTTGTTCATTGAGAACGCTCTTATATATTAGTATATAGAGATTGACCTGGTGTTTCGGTGAGTGACCTGTGTGCACAACCTACGCGCAACAACCACGTATGTGCACGGCCCATGCAGGGGAATAGAGACCCAGTGTTCAGAGGGTCCCAGGGCTGAATAAGGGGCTCTTTATCCAGCGGCGGGCCGGCGGGCGGGTGGGTGGGTGTGCAGAGCTGGCGTGGAAGTACTAAAGGGCCCGAACCGTCTCACCGGTCACAGGCGAGGGCCCCAGACGCACGCCCCGGGTGCGGTGCGGCCGCTTACACCTCCAGCACGGCTTTCAAGCCCTCACGTCTGCCGTGGAGCCCCCAGAGGTCACGCTTGTGTACACGCCACACACACACACACACACACACACACACACTTTGCATGATGTATCTTTTATAGACACACTTCAGGGTATACCTTGCAATTTGCAATTTACCCATGCTGAGAAGTCACACACACGTGCACACTGCACACACACACGCACGCACGCGCACATCCATACACACACACACACACACACACAATACAATCCCCCCCAAGTGTCCATGAAGTATATCCCCACAATAGTGCAAGGCATTCTGGGAGCTGGCAGGTTAAGTCTGAGCTATGACCATTCTAATTGGCTCGGATGGACTCCACACTCAACACATCCCCACAATCCTCTGCTCCTCTCCCTTGCCTTCCTATTCAGCTTGTCCACACGACCGGAGAGCGTGTGGACAAGCACTTTTATTGATCTTGTCAGCTTGGGGCCACTTGTCCGCAGAATAAATATGTTACCAATACATCGCTCGTGTCGAGACGAGACGTGTGTGTGTGTGTGTGTGTGTGTGTGTTCACTGTCTTCCTCCTTCTCTGCAATGCCCTTCCATTTTTCTTTCTTGTCAAGTGGGCGCCACGGAATGAATAGCATGTGTTCCTAATACTCCAAACACAGTCTTCAGATGTCTTACCCTCTCTTTTTCTTCCCCCTCTCTCCCTCTCTCCCTTCCTCCCTCCCTCCCCCCCCTCCACGGCAGATCTCCTTCGACCTGGCCGAGTACACGGCCAACGTGGACGGCGTGGGCACGCTGCGGCTGCTGGACGCCATCAAGACGTGCGGCCTGACGACCAGCGTGCGCTTCTACCAGGCCTCCACCAGCGAGCTGTACGGAAAGGTGCAGGAGATCCCCCAGAAGGAGACCACGCCTTTCTACCCCCGCTCGCCTTACGGTGAGACAGACACACACGGGGGGACACATACACACACACACACACACACACACACACACACACACACACACACACACACACACACACACTAGCATACAGAAATGTAGTCGCGCGCAAACAGGTACGCACAAACATCACGAACCGTCTGACCAGTTTTTATTGCCTCATTGGATGCCATAGAATAGTTTAAAGATGAATGCAAAAATTCACGTACACACTCTTGTGTGTGTGTGTGTGTGCGTGTGTGTGTGTGTGTGTGTGTGTGTGTGTGTGGAACTGGCTTAAGTGCAGAGGGAGCGTTCGAGCTTTCTGCACGCCCCGAGGCCAAATGTCTCACTGATGACTGGAGTGGCTCTCACTGTAACAAAGACACCTTTATATCCACGGCGCTCGGCACGAGCTTTCAGCACGCACACACACGCACACACACCTTCACAGAGGCATACCGACACACATGCATACATGCAGGCCCGCACACACACACACACGCATGCACACACACAGACAGACACACACACACACACGCACACGCACGTTCACACAGTTAGCTTGACGCACATACATCCATGCTGGCCTGCATGCAAGCACACGCAGACACACGCACACATACACACTTTACATACATGCAGGCACACACACGCATGACACGCACACTTGGCCACATGCGCGCCAGTACTCAATACACATACACAGTGACAGACGTGTGTGTGTGATCAGGTTTCTTGCCCCGTGTTGTCTGAATGTTCTCGTCGCTCACACTTTCCTCGTCTGTCAGCACTCACGCTGACACTGAACGGGAGGCACATACCATAATGAGCGGGGCTGCTCCTCCATTCATTAAAGTGAGGTTGTACACGGAGTAATCTGGGATCCAGCAGTCCTACTATGTTGTAGCAGAACTTCTGGTCCAGCGGTCCTACTATGTTATAGCAGGACTTCTGGTCCAGCAGTCCTACTATGTTATAGCAGGACTTCTGGTCCAGCGGTCCTACTTTGTTATAGCAGGACATCTGGTCCAGCAGTCCTACTATGTTATAGCAGGACTTCTGGTCCAGCAGTCCTACTATGTTATAGCAGAACTTCTGGAGGGAGACGGCACAGAGTCTGGGCCAGAAACCAGAAACTGAAAGGGGCGGAGTTACGGCTTGTTTCCTGTTTCGGTGAAAGAAAACTAATTCGCACCAGTGAATGAAGCTTTCAGAAAGGGATTTTAATGTGTATTTCCAATTACAGTTTGCTTACAGCAAACTGCAACGTGATTGGTCGAAACAAATATGAAGCGAAAGAAAGTGAAACACTCCAGATTTGAGCTCGTCTGCCTGCCATCAGACTTTAGATATTCATCTAACGTCTGATTTGTGGGACCAGTGACAGAGTTACCACGGTGACCTCTCCTCACCTCTGGTTGTATGTGCTGACTTGTTGCTTAATCAGCGGGTCCCTCCCTCCGTTCCTCCCTGGTGTTCCCTCCTCCCCCTCTCATCGCAGGGAGAACACCTCGCAAGTCTGGATTTGGTCAATCAGCAGCCGTCTGTGCTCGATGCTCTCAGCTGGTGGCGTGCCTAGAACGACCTGTCAAACCGCTGTGCACCGACACAGACACTGTTCACTTCCCCTTGGAGAAACCTGAATATGGATCTCTTTGCATTTGATTTTGTCCTTTTAAATCTTTAAAGGACCACACCAATCGCCAGTCACCCATATCATTTGGCAAAATGACTTCCTTGTATCGAAGAGCATTTAGCGTGTGCACGCCTGCACCGGATGTAAACAATAGCAATATAGCACATTGACACCAACAGACACCAGGGTTATTGCTGTGGCAGTGGCCCAATGTTCTCATTGCTCACACTTTCCTCGTCTGTGTTCGTTGCAGGCGTGCGCACGCTAAATGCTCTCTGGGAAAATTGGTACAAGGAAGTCATTTTGCCAAATTATATTGGTAACAGATGTTTTAGAGAAGCCAGGAGAGACAATTACGGGATGGTTTCATCACCCAGAGGCCGGTATTGTCTTTTACATTTTATTTCGGGCAGAAAGTAAAAAGTAGACTTCGGGACATCATTTGTAATGGTTGTCGTGGCGCTCTGTCTCTGCTATCGTGTACTGTACACAACGTAGAAACTCGTGTACAAATATATCATGTGTGTATGTCACTGTAACCCTCCTTAAGGTGCCGCCAAGCTGTACGCCTACTGGATTGTGGTGAACTTCCGCGAGGCCTACGACATGTTTGCCGTCAACGGGATCCTCTTCAACCACGAGAGCCCTAGGAGAGGTAAGCGCGCTCGCCTCTCTGCGTCTCTACACCAGTCGCCAGTCATCTGTGATTTACGGTGTTTTATATGGAAAACACAACCGACTTGTATACTTGGATCTGGAAAGTACAGCCTTTGTCACTTCAATGCTTGAACGACTACTTGCGCAAGCATGCGCGCACACACACACACACAGTGGGGCACACACACACACACATACACAGAAATGCCATCGTGGCTCAATCTCTCACAGACAATGCTGACACATAGTGAGCCATCGGGAAACGGGGGGGGGGGGGCGTTGCGGTTGGATTTTTAATATGTGCTCCGAGCCCGGAGGGTCGCAGGCGCTGGTTTAACCCGATTTACACGCCACCGCCAACCGAAATGAGTACCACATGGCCCCGGCCCCAGCGCTGTGCCCAGGTCACTCAACTCAGGTGTTTATGATTTATCCCCTAATGAAGGCCCCGGCCACGACCCCAGACTCGGGTCAGAGGTCAGCCAGTAAACCCTAATGGGTTACCACTGAGATTGGTGTGGGAACTGGTAGAGCTCCCAGCCTTGCCCTAGCAAAGCAGAAACCACAGTGAGAAGTAACTGGGAGCCTCTGTTTAACGTTACGGTGGACAAAAAGGGAAACAATATGAGAGAGAGAGATATAGGAGAGGCCGACATTTGTGGGAGACTATATGAGAGAGAGAGACACAACGGTTGAACGATGTGCAAAGGCGTGATGGCGTTAAATCGGGCCGCGGCGTCGGATTGGGCAAGTTAGAAAAGCTATGTTTCACCGCCGGACCTCCTCTGATGCACTGAGAAGCACAGATGGTTGTGTCCACATGTACACGTTATGGCCTTATAAGGTTGAGAAACGCTGCCCACCCACAACCTGTTATTATCCTTATTTTGGTCAGCCCCCATCTTGTTTTCCTTTCTCTTTCTCACTGCTTTTCTATCTTTTGTTAGATTTTCTCCCATCGTCTGTCTCCTCTCTCTCTCTCTCTCGCTCTCTCTCCCTCTCTCTCTCTCTCTCTCTCCTCCCTCTCTTCCTTTCCCTCGCTCTCTCTCTCCCTCTCCCTCCCCTTTCCCTCCTTCTCTCTCTCTTTCTCTCTCTCTCTCTCACACTCTTTCTCTCTCTCTCTGTCTCTGTCTCTGTCTCTCTCGCTCTCTCCCTCTCCCTCTTTCGCACTCTCTCTTTCTCTCTCCCTCTGCCTCACCCTCTCCCTCTGCCTCCTTCTCTCTCTTTCCGCTCTTCAATCTCACTACTCCTTTCACTCCTTCTCCTTAGTCAGCATTTCTCAAGTTGGCCATTTAACGTTTGGCTTTTGACACGTCTAATGGCCTGAGAGTTACGGCTGTTGTTGCTCATAAAGCAGGAACGCTGTGCTCTGATGTGGCCAGATGTCCCATGAATGTCTTGCACAACCCTGGTGTGGTGCTTGCGTTGGCAGGAAAGGCCAATGTTTACCCGGGGCCCCCAGTGTCCACTGTGACCCTACCACTGCCACACTATAGAAGGGAGGGCCGCGGCTAGTTGTGCTCTCGCTCGCTTCTCACTACTGGACTGTGCCTCATTTACCTTTTCGGGGGGTGTATTAGGTCTATATTAAGCTGAAGTGCATTCGTTATTATATTATAATATCCACATTTACCTCACAGAGAGAATATTCAGGTGGTCAATGGAGCGAGAGGAAATTTCTTTATTAATGGCTGTAAACTGGGGCCACACTATATATAACGTGTAATTTAGAGAATTGCATTTCTGGCGGAGAGACGCATAAAGGCTCATTCATTACCAATTGGCTGCCCCGCCCCCTCATTTTCTGTCCCACCATGATGTATACCTTTGGGTAATTAGTCACTAATAGCAAAGGAATGACCATGATGTCACTTTCGGTGGACATGACACCACCACTTATGCACCCCACTCCTACACACAGGAAGGGCTATGATGTCATGCATCCCAGAGTACCAGTGGGTCTGTGTATACACACACACACACACAAATATTTTTGTTTGGTTTCTATGTGAAAAATAAATAGATGGTGGTCGTTCTGGTTTTTGTGTCTTATTTTCACACACTCTTCCCTAAGTATGTGAACTTTAGGGTCTTAATGTTTCACTCAAAGTTCCATCAAACTGTGTGTTTTTAGAACAATGCGCTATTGGCGGTGTTGGTGGCTTTTTGGATGGACCCAGAGAGGGACTTAGGAGAAGAAGGAAGCAACACCATAATCTTCTCTCTTATCATCCAAGCCAAAAAGGCGCTCAATCCTCCAGCTCTGAGGATGACTTAATCCCAGCAGGAATGTTCCCCAGGTTTCTCTTACAACTCTCAAACACATAACTGTTGTACCAATAAACAGGAGGTCCCTGTTGTTGTATGGGGAAAGGTCGCTATCGAACAGTCAAAAAGGAAAAATAACCCGTTGCAAATCCAGCGTGAAGGAAAGCAAACAGAAGCTTGCATTTGCCGCCCGCTTCACACCGCAGATACTTCTGTACTGCCTAGCTAAGCTGTTAGCCATAATAAACAAGCTTTGTGCTGATACTCAGAAGGGGATTAGCTTTAGCAGGGCGATACATGGACACCATATTGGTAAGATATATGAGACACGCCATCAGCCATCATTGGAACCAGTGGTCCAATGATGAAACCTGACAAAATTAACGGCATTATTTGTCAATTGTGTGCAATCAACATGTCAATCCCTAATCTCCAGGATCTCGTTTAGCAATGTGTGGGGTTCATTCATTTTGAATAATGGCAAGTTTACAGTAAACTACCGCACACATCCATGGCTCTACGTTTATGCATGTGAAAATTTGTAATACACCATACCTACTCCATAGCCACTGTCCAGCTAACCGCCCAGGTCTTCAGAATGTTAATCCCCTGGTTTATGGGGAAGTCCCCAGTGTTCCTCCACTCTCAGAAATCTGTGGTTCACGCTTGCAGCATATAATAATATACCGATATGCTTGGAGAGAAAAACTAGCCAGCATTGAGAGGTTGGAATAGCACTGCCAATGTCAATGCTGCCCATTTAAACAAACGTATATTTACTGGCCTTTCACAGGCCTTAGTCTCGTCTTTCTCAATCTCATTGAGTAGTCGGGTCTGAAAGGTCAATTGCATTGGTGAATTGGTAAGGGGATATGTTTTTCCTTATATTTGAGGCGTTATTTTAAAAAGGATATCTTTGAACAGGAACTGGTTAGATATGTGTCATTAAAGGGACTCCTGCTTTTAATTCCCTCTGTCTTGCAAGGAGTAACAAACAATTTGGGGAACCCACGTTTTTGCTTTTAATTCTTGAAGGAGGCTGAGTGAAAGCAGCCTAAACATCAGGTGAACTTTGGTCATAGTATATAAGCAGTGTCTGACACCTTGGAGGACAGTCGCTGACAGAGTCCTTCTCACCTTCCACGGTTCACGCCCTCCCGTGTTTACCCCTCTTCTTCCCGTTGGGTCACATGACCCTCCGCTGTCCCTCCGTCTGTTACACTTGCTTAGCTTCAGAGGCCTGGGCTTGGTGCTGGTGACGTCATGGTTGGAGGAATGAGGTTTCACCTTCACACACCCAGATTATTTTGTGTTCAAGGTTGCCATGCTAACTATGAATCTGGTTTACCGAGGGGATGCTGTTGCCCATGATACTGATACCAAGCTATAAGGGCTGCTCAGACGCTGTCCCCAAACCTTGCATTTTCAGAACCCACAGGCACTCCCTTGGTTGTTTGGCAGGTTATTGTGTACTGAAGCACACATGGGCCAAGTATCGCAAATAACGGTTTGTCAAATAAATTGTTACATTTTATTTCCGTTCCGTTTCAGAGAACAGTCAGTCATGTGTTATTTACTGCCCTATGCCCATATTCCCTTTTAACTTATTCACCCTTTCCTGATTTATACCTCTATAAAATGCCATTCATTGCATTGCAACACAACATCTTACAACACAATTATGAAGGAGTTTCTCTCTCTTGACCTGCCTTTCTAGCTTTATCACAGGCCTCCTATCCATCACACCTCTCCAACCATTGCTCTCTCTCTGCACCTTGCCTGTCAGCTGAGTCAGCCTGAAGTGAGGGCAGCAGCCTGTCAGTCGTGAACAGACACTGTGTTGGCAGGGCTGAGCACATGACCTCTCTTGGATGAAGTGCAACAATTCCCTCTCTGTTGAAGCTCCATAGATCACCCGGGACGTGAATTGTGCAACGCCAGTGATGGCAGACATTGACAGTTCTTTGGCCCCAGCGGGACTTGGCCAACTCCTGACCCAGGAAAGATTCATGGTCTGCAAAATCATTCAATCTTCCGACAAGAGAGGCGCTTTAGCCATTAGTCAGTACGGATAACAGGAGTGCCAGAGTGAGCTAGAAACAGCTGATTTTGTGCCATAAAAAAAAGCAAGCGGACCAAATTTATTTCATGTATTAGCGGTGTACTTATATTGGGAGGCAACGACGGCTACAGGGTCAGTCCAAATCCCCACATGTGTTGGGGTGAAGGTTGAAAATAGGTCTGTCTTTTTCACTTGGAATGAACTACAAAGCTCTCTAGCCCTTGGGGCCTTGCAGACAGACAGAATAGGATTATGGTATTTGCAGTTATGGGTGAATTCCAAAACAGGTGCGTAACCCCCATGTTGAGGAAACTTGAGCATCGCCGTGACAACTCTAGCAAAATCATTTCTTGGTTACTTATATTTATTTATTTGTTTATGGGAGTGTTTCCTCAGCTAGTTCAGGCAAGCTCCAATATATCACTTTAATCAGTCACTTACCTGGAATTAATTTGAGACTTTTGTATCAGGCTCAGTAAAAATGTGTGACAAAATGTGTCCATGAAAACACTGCCTCTTAGGGTGTCTTGGGTCGCGAGTTCTTCCCATGCCATCCTTAAAAGTTGAGACATTGGTATATTGGTTCTAATTAGCCATGACTCGGCTGCATTGAGAGAAACCACGTTTTCCACAACAGGCCGGTTGCTAACAGAGCGCCTTGTCTGTTCCTTAATTTAGAGTACTAACGAGTGATTTAAGCAAAATACAACTTCTATTTAGTCCTGACCAGATTAAAAAAAAACATGGACACACGCACACAAACACATAGTCAGAGAAATACATATGAGTCAGAGACATTTTGAGGTTAGCGTGTAAGGCTGGGGCGGCCGTCACACAGTTTGGAGACAGACTTCATAAGTCACCTTCCCTCAGCACTGTGGCAATGACAGCGGCCCCAAAAATCCCAACTTACTGAGTGACCAAGCCAAATCCGACCCCCCTCCCCCCACCCCAACACTCCCACCAGGCCCACAATAACCCTCCCATATCTGTCATGCCTGAAGACCCCAGCGGCTATACGGAGCGCCCTCCCAGTCAGGGCAGACAGGCTGTTCCTTGGGGTGAGTCTTTATGCCCTGTCAGAGCTCCCATATTTCCTTGTGCCCTCCTCCTCCTACTTCCCCTCGGTGCTGAGGTACCTGCAGTGCCAGAGCAGCCCTTGTTTTACGTTCTTCCTTTCCCTTCTCGGGCCAAAGAAATGAAATTGAAGCGGAGAAACAAGAGGGAAAAAAAATGAAATTAAACCTGAAATGACTAAGTTAGAATGAGAGGACGGAGAAAGAGAGAGAGAGAGTCAGTTTCTGGCAGGGCTTGTGCTGTCTGCTCGGTTTTCACGGGCCATGGTTTTATTGGACTTTCCGCAGGACCGCGGCGGGCGAGGTGAAACGGCCACCGCCGCCTCCTTTTGCGCTCTCAAACCTCCCGCTCCTGCTGCTCCCCCCACCCCTCCACCGTTTCCTTCTCCACCCCCCCCCACTCCTCATGGCCGTCCTGCCGTGCTGCTGCCAGTAAAGGAAACACATTAACACCACGGACCAGTAACAGAGTAGGCTTTGTGCACTGGCCAGGCCAGCCTGTCCATTAGGCCCTATCCCCCGCTTCACACCGCACCAATTAGGCCAGGCTGGGGGGAGCTCAGCCACTCCAAACAGAGGTGTGAGCTTCACTAGTAGGGGGAAACCACAGGTGTGCCAGAGGAAAATAATGGACTTTACTGCTGATTGGGAGGTACCACTGTATCCTGACACCCCCCAAAAACGGCTCGGCTCGGTTACCGTTTTGACAACCTGCGTTTAACCTGAACTCTCAAGTTTCCCTTGGAAGGGCGGGAACCAAATGGGACCCCTGCCATTCCATTTACTGTAGGTACCGTTTTACGGTCTCCTTACACAAATCGGTCCCACCGAGCGTAATATGCCGTTTCAGAAGGGAATGTGTGTGTGCGTGAGCAAGTTAGTGTGCATGCGTGTGTAAAGGAGTAGCAGGTTCCCAGGTGCATGCTTGTTTGCGAGAGTGTGTTTTAAGGTCATATGTATGTACATGTGTCCACTTGTATGCAGAGTGAGTGCTAGCGCTGGAATGATGAATGACTCCAGTCCACAGGATCTGATAAGAGAGGCTGTTGTTGGGGGCGATTGTGGTGGGAGGCATGGAGAAGAGATGACAATCACAGATTCGTCAGTGACAGGTGACTGATTGCTGGTTGACATTTGACTACAGTTAGTAGAACTGTTGATTCTTGCCAGTTTTTATGAGCTGCCTGGAGAGAGAGAGAGAGAGAGAGAGAGAGAGAGAGAGAGAGAGAGAGAGAGAGAGAGAGAGAGAGAGAGAGAGA
>JAOPJI010000016.1:1338647-1356993 GCA_027122695.1 Merluccius productus
CACACACACACACACACACACACACACACACACACACACACACACACACACACACACACACACACACACGTACAAACGTTCCCTATCTCTCTCTTTATTTCCCTATCTCTCAGCCACACAGACACACACACTCACTCTCACACACACAAACACACACACATACACAGAAAGGAAATGACTGGTCATGAATATGTATTGATATATTGATCAATAATCCTTTTAATGTGACCAGAAAAATAGATTAATTGAGCATTATACTGGTGATCTACTGACCCAGATTCCTCAACAACAACAACAACAACAACACAGGCACATACTGTGCATGCACACGCTACAGATGTGCATGTCATACTTACTATGTTGTAACACCAATGCACTTCTGTTGAACTCCTAGGTCACACGCCCCTCATAGTGCACATATAACACATGCAGATCAAGTGAGACACCTTGTGTGTAAATCCTGCTTTTAGTGAGACATTCTGTCACTGACAGCCATGCACTTTAAGGGAAGTAAACACATCACTTTAAACAGATGTATGCTCGATAAGTATACAGATTAGCAGATGAACCTGAAGGGTTTCCCTTCCCTTCTGGCAGCTTGCCTGCTCATTCATTCCTGCGATGTTGGTGCAAGTGATTTAAGCCCGGAATACACCAACAGATTTCTAGCCGATTTGAACCCTTTGAACCCCTGTTCAAATCAGTAGCCTCCCGATTGAACCGGATTGGACGGAACTGGGACCGATATTTGATAGATATTTACGGCTGGGACCGATCTAACCGCTATCTCTCCTGTAGTTTCCTGTAGCTGGTTAACGTCAGCGGTCGTAACAAGCGTGCTTGTCCACGACTGTGTCCTGTGAAAATCCGTCGTTACACGTTGCATGCCCCAGTCTTTTTACTTAGGTGTGTGAATTGAAGTCGGCTAGTGCGAGTGCTTTAGAGAGCGGTTGAGCCGTCCATTCGGTGGGGATGAAGCGTTTTGTATCTCTGACACCCCCTGCTGGTGCTGCTCACACGTCATATGGTTCATTATTTTGGTTGATAGTTCATTTTTCCTAGAACTCATACACGTGCACTGAATAAAGTCATCGTCTCGTGGTAATCAATTCTACTTACGACTTAATTCGTATCCAAACAGAAAACAAAGATTTTGATCATTTAACATTTTGCAACTCCAACCTGGAGGTGAAGTCAGGGTCTGATGATAGCTGATGATGGAGAGAATGATAGTGGATGTAGTTTTGCCATTAAATACCTCTTTAAAGTATTCAAAGTACATACAGAATCACACTCTCTTCCTCGTTGCAATAATATAAAAATAAACAGCCTAAAGAATGATGTAAATCGAACGGTTAATGATAATGAGTTCATTATTTGTATAATTGTATGCCGATTCTATTCAATTCTACGTCCAATCTTTTGTACATAAAGTATATATTTTAGACATTCTCAGTTTATAGCAGGAGGAGGGGCATTACCATGTACAACATCAGACAGAAAGAAATGAAGTCAAGGCCTTAAAATGTACGCCGGTTCGCTTCCCAGCGTCTGATCGAGACCTCCCCTTGGGGGGACGACCCTGGGACCATCCATCAGCAGCTGGTCAGCCACCAGAAGTTCCACGACACCATTCAGCAGAGTGTGGAGGTGGACCGCGCCAAGGATGACCTGGTAGGGCCTCCAGTATCCCGTCTACACGCAGCCATTTACACAGTAGTAGTAGTAGTAGTAGTAGTAGTTTATGGGTGCAGGTTTATGCAGGTTTATGGGCTGTCTTTGAAATTATTGGAGTGAAATATGTTGGATTTGCAATGGACTTCACTACCCCTTTGTTGTTGCTACTCATCAAAACCCCTGTGCATTCACTGCACGGACTGATTCACCAACCAACAGTCACCTATTATGCCGGTCGTTGGTCACATCCAGTGCCGGCCCTCCCTTATACGCTGACTACGCTGTTGCGTGGGGCCCCGCACCGATCCAACAATAATTTGATTAGACTGAAGTCCAGATGTAATGAAACACAACTATTCTAGTCATCTCTATTTCTTTATTTTTGCTAAAATGAAACAATAATGTAAGGTACAAAAACAATCTTGAGGGTCGGGGGTCGGGAGAGGGGAACTTGCCTAGGGCCCCCGGAAGTTCAGAGCCGGCCCTGGTCACATCTGCCGATAGGGTTAGTTCTGGCAATTTGAATGAACTTTCGGAACTATTAATAATAATACAATAATGTCTGATGTCTGATGTTTCCTCCATAGCAAAAGAAAGCAGACAAAGGCAGCCTCCACGCCCTGGAACAGGAATGGGACAGCCTCCAGGTGAGAGGACATTAGCCTAAACTCCCGTCGGCTCAATGCTCACTTTCACTCTCGGCCCGTTTTAATCTTTAATTTCATCCCCCCCCCCCCCCCCCATGCTAGAATATGTCCTTTAGACGGAGCGAGTGTCTGCAAGAGCTGGAGCAGCTCATCGAGGACATCTCTAAGGAAATCATGTGGGTGAACTTCAGGGAGGAGGAGGAGCTGGTCTACGACTGGGGAGACAAGAGCATCGACCTGTACATCCCCAAGAAGCAGGAGAGCTACTCGGTGAGTAAAACTTGCTCTTGTAGCACTTCTATTATCTAAATTGCCAAATGACGTTCCTTGAGATTTTAACCTTGTATTTCAGTCTAACACATGGGCACAAAATAATCGTTGTTTTTCGTGAGCGTGGACCGTTTGCTTCAGGTTAGGGTCTGCCGGTGGTGGTAGCCAAAGCGTTTTGGCAACAAAGCCGCTACAATGTGTTCCCTCCAACTGTCTTTAGAGACTTGGTTTGGCTGGTTTTTGTTGGCTGTAGTCTTTGGTGCGCGGTGTTGTTTTCTAACTCTTGTTTTGCAACAGCAACTGATGGCTGCCCTGGAGGAGAAGGAGAGGGACCTGAATAGACTCAAAGTCAGAGTGGACGTCGCCCTGAAAAACGACCACCCCGCCTCAGACAAGATCGAGGTGTGTACGGTTCCCCTGGATGTCGCGGTCAATAGCAGATATATACCGTACGAGTAAAACATGGTGGTAGACGCAACTTTAAGTTAAGTTTAGTTTACTGTCATTCATCCATGTTGTATATGGCTGAACAAGACGTTGTTGCAAGTAGACCAAGGTGCTAACACAAAAGTCACGCAACACCATACTGACAGCAAAATGTACAATTGCAGAACAACAAACGTAGAACTACGAAGGCAGGACTGTGGCACAGTGCGATTGCTGGCGATTGCCATTGTAGCCACGATTGCCAGAAAAAAAAATCGATAATAAAATAAACTTAAAAAGTGACACAACAAAAACTGTTGACACAGCGTTACGTTGCCATCTCCTGCATGCTGATCTGTTCCCAAACGGTGTCTTCCTCAGGCCTATATGGACACGCTGCAGACCCAGTGGAGCTGGCTGCTGCAGATCACCAAGTGCATACATGTCCACCTGAAGGAGAATGCAGCCTACAGCCAGGTACAACACGACCATGCCATGACACACACACACACACACACATTTGACATTTGACATTTGAATTATTTTAACTATGTCCACATGAATACAAAAGATTATATAGGACATGCATATTAGTAGATGCAATCAAATGGAATAACTTTGTGCAAGTAATGCAGTACAAACATGACACACAAACAAACACTCCTCCTCCGTATAATCACATCATGAACACGCCTCCTCCATATAGAGCGACTGACAATGACCGCTGATATTTAGCGGCAGTAAGCTACATGCGATGTTATGAACATGTCCTAGGCTACAGTAGTCGGCAACCTGCTTGGCCTTCGTCAAATCAGTAGCCGGCACCTATAGCCTGGCTTTGTTAGGGCTTGCCTTAAATGTTCATATTTAACACACACACACATACGCGCGCGCATACATGCCCAGGCGCGCGCGCGCGCACACACACACACACACACACACACACACACACACACATTCCAACCTGGTAACAGTACAACTATGCAGTCCAAATAGTGCTCTGCATATTTCGCATGGAGAACAGAATTATTATTGGTATCATTTGCTCGCTCTTCAGTTCTTCAAAGAGGCGAATGAGACATACACCAAACTGCAGAAGCAGCACGAGAGCATCCGCAAGAAGTTCACCTGCGACAAGGACACCTCGCTGGAGAGCCTGCTGGACCTTCTTAAGAGCCTGGAGGTGAGGCAGAGACAAGTCCTCCCGCCTCTATAGGAACCAGCGGACGGCGATCGTCGTGATGTTTAAAAGCGCTTCACTACATCTCAGCCGTTTTCCCTTTTGCTTTTGTTTTGTTGATTTCCAGAAAGAGAAGGAGAAGATCCTGGAGAACAAGAGGCCGGTCCAGCACCTGGTCAGCACGTCCAAGAGCATCGTGAGGCTGAAGCCCAGGTACCCGGAGGAGAAGAGCAGCTCAGTCATCGTGCGCGCCCTCTGTGACTTCAAACAAGACCAGGTTAGTGTCTCGGGTCACGCCATTGGTTGTTTGCGGGAGACGACTCCCACGACAGCTGAGAATCCCGACACACAGACAGCGGGCGAGTGTGTTGGGATTATACCTTGGGGAGACGCATTCAGCTAAATGGAATTTTTTTTCTATAGATATTATGTTCTGAATCTGGCTAACGGTGCACGGGTCATATTTCTTACACGCTCCACCTCACACACATACACTACCTCCATTACAAAAGAATGAATCTCTTTACCCCTCCTCTATCAGTTCATGACAATTTTATAATGAAACACATCGACCCGTGAAACATTCTCAGTTTTCACAGTTTTCAATTGTTTTCATGGTTTCGCTCGAGAAAGGCTGCTTTAGCGTTGCCGACTTGAAACTCTCTTGAAAAATGGTGTTATAATGATTTATAGATGTGTTTACGCTTCTCCACCTCCTCTCACTGCATTCCATTTGAAACCAGTTTTCTATATTTCAAAATTGCTGAGGCGGAAAAGCATTACTTAAGTCAATGTGTGCGGTGGGTGGGGTCCACAGAAAGTGATCTGTAAGGACAACGAGGCGATCCTCAAGGACAACAGCCAACGCAGCAAGTGGCAGGTGACCGGACCGGGAGGACTAGACATGCTGGTGCCCTCTGTCTGCCTGCTTATCCCACCTCCAAACCCAATCACTGTCTCCCTGGCTAACAAGTAGGAACAGCCACATATACACGCAATGAGGATGGAAATAATCATAATAATAGTACAAATAATATACACATAAGGAATAAACCACGTTCATTATTTTCCAATAATGGGACACTGGAGCGGTTTATTCCGCTTGTACCACAGTTACTAATAATGATTCGATCTTAGTTACTTTCATCTATATAGAGCGGTGCAGGGATGAGTCCTAAAACCCGGAAATCCGTTAGCATGTTGGCACTTCCGGTTCCCTTGTCTCGAAGTCAACGGGTTTTTGAATGGGTTTTTGGTTCGATGCCTGAAATAAGGTCTGTGGTTTTACACAAGCTTAAGACATTGCCACGTTTTGTTTTACGACATAAGATACGTCGGTAAATACCCCACTCATGAATTTTGAAGCTTTTACGTGTCTTAAAAAACTTCTGCCGATTGCATTCATGCTTCAAAAGTCATAAAAGTAGTGTTCATTGGTGAAGATTATCTTGCTTAACAAAGCGTGTGAGTATCATAAACTTTTGTTTGCCACAGAGCTTATTTTCTGCAATAATCCAACAATTCAATGGAAAAACCCATTGACTTGTTGTCGAGGGAACCCAGGGCCCAGGCCTACAAAAAAACCTCATCCCTGCACCGCTCTATTGTTAATCTTATTACTCATCTTATTGTTTTTTCATCGACTTAATCAGCTGAAATTAAAATATTTTCTGCGGCGCAAATACATATAAATAAATAACTTTTATATAATTTTCAAAACAGATGTTATAAGTCTATTGTAAGTGGTCACAGAACTGTTGCCGGTTTCTCTCATACTCTTAGACTTATTTCCAGAGCGTTAATGAAAGTAGGTGCTAGCAATGTAGGCCTGTGCTCTTAACTCCATGCGTTTCTTTCCAAAGGAATGACCAGTACTACGAGGCCATTCTGTCCATATGGAACCAGCTCTACATCAACATCAAGAGCCTCATCTCATGGCAGTACTGTCTCATAGATATCCAACACATCAACTCACTCTCCATTTCCATGGTAAGGCTAGGCCAGGCTTGAGCTGGACTGACGACCACACCACTGTTATCATCATCATTAATTGTGTCTGTGCGGGTATGTGAATGCATGTGTTTGTGTGTGTGTGTGTGTGTGTGTGTGTACGTGTGCCTGTGTGTTCCCCAGCTGGCAAGCATGAGTTCTGAGGAGTACCGCAGCCTCATTAAAAGCCTGGAGACCCACTACGAGGAGTTTAAGGTCAACTCCAGCGGCTCCCAGATGATTGAAAAGGAGGACATGATGAGCATTGAGAGCCAGTACAACGGAGCCCAGACCCACTATGAGCAACTGATAGTGCAGTTGCCTTCCTACAGCCAGTATGCCTCAAGTGACTATGGTACGTAACTGAAAATATATTTCAAATAAGTCCCTAAATAATAATAATAATAATAATGAATTTTATTTTAAAAAGCGCCTTTCAGGCCACCCAAGGACACTGTACATCAGAATAAGTTAAAAACACACAATGAAAATATACAAAGCACATGATAAAATAGACATGGTAAAGAAAGGAACAACATAATAAGATAAAATAAATAGGGCAAGAATGGCAGGAAGCATGGAGGCTGGAGGGAGTAGGCGGTCCGGAAACAGGTGGGTTTTGAGTTGTGCTTTAAAAACGGGGAGGGAAAAAAATAAAAAATAAAAAATAATAATAAATGATGTCAATGTCAAGATGTCAAAACGTAGAGTGTTATCACAGCTTATGGCTCAGTGACTATAAAACAACGGTATATCCAGTGTCCTTTTGTGGTAAAAAAGAAAAATACTTTTTGTAATTTGTAAACGTGTAACTATTGGGTCAGATTTTCTACCAGCTAAGCTAACACATTTGCCTGTTCCCCCCCCCCCCCCCCCAGCTGTGCAGCTGCAACAAATCGAACCACAGCAAGTTCAACAGAAGTGGCAACTGGTACACCAACCACATCATCTGATTCTAATACAGCAGCCAGAGCAGCAGGTTTACATCCAGCAGGAGCAGGAGACAATGAGGGTGGAGGAGGAAATGAGGAGGGAGGAGGAGGAAAGAAGGAGGGAGGAGGAGGTTAGGAGGGTGGAGGAGGTGAGGAGAGTAGAGGAGGAGGTGAGGAGAATCGAGGAGGTGAGGAGAATAGAGGAGGTGAGGAGAATAGAGGAGGTGAGGAGAATAGAGGAGGTGATGAGACTGGAGGAGGTGAAGAGGAGGGAGGAGGAGGTAAGGCTGAGGGAGGAGGAGGAGAGGAAGAGGGCAGAGATGAGGAGGATGGAGGAGATGAGGCTGGAGGAGGAGCGGAGGAGGAAGGAGGAGACGATGAGGCTGGAGGAGGAGTTGAGGAGGAGGGAGGAGTCGCGGAGACTGGAGGCTGAGGTGAGGAAGAGGGAGGAGATCAGGAGGCTCGAGGAAGAGGTGAGGAAGAGGGAGGAGACGAGGAGGATGGAGGAGGCGAGAAGGAAGGCGGAATTCAAGAAAGTCGAGGTGAAGAAAGAGCATGTGATTAGGAAGGAAGTGGTGCGACAGGTCAAGTCAGACTCTGCGAAGAAGATAGTAGTCCTGCCCTCCTCCTCCTCCTACTATGGGTCCCGCAGCCTGACGGAGCTCCAGACCCTCAGGACCAGGCTCGAGGTGGGGGAGGGAGCACTGAACCAGCACATCCACATCAGTCTGGGGGACGACAAATTGCACGACTGTGGCCTCCGCATCATACAGTTGGAGGTAGACGTGGACGATTTTCAAACGCAAAGATTCCCGACGATTCCACAACTTGAGTGCATTAGTAATGACGCCACGCGCACGTGTTGTGTTTGTGTTGTGTCCAGACGGTACATCGAAACATCGACAATATCCGCGGGGAGTACCAGCGTCTCAAGGACCACATTCTGATGGAGTCCGAGGACATGGCGGATTCGGACAAAGCCCTGTTTCTACGCAGTGAGCTCGGGGGAATCAACCAAAGACTGGTCACTCTGGAGGGCAGCTCCTCAGCTTACTTGCAGAGGTACAATGACACACTCGCACACACGTACATACACACACACTTGTGCGCGCACAAATGCTCTCATACACACATGCACAATTAACTTATTAGCTATTCCTAGAACAACACAAAATAGCATACATAGCTATAAATATGTCAGAACGTAGCAGGTTTAGCATTTCAGCATATTAACGCTCCTCCACACCTCCATCACATTGTATTCCTGAACTGTACTTGCTTCTTCCCTTTTGTTTCACTTCCTCAGGCTGCGGGCCCTAAGGGATCTTCTGGAGAGTGTGTCATGGGGTGAAGACATAGTGAAAGTGCACGAGGCCAAGCTGACAGAGAAGGACACCACTTCTCTCTCGCCCGGAGAGGTAGAGGACTACATATCAACCCTCAAGGTAATGCTCTATGTTCACCATTCATAATTATTATCATCCTTTTAACACCTTTTTAAAGGATTTGATGAGAATCCTTTGTGTATAGCAAGCCATGTTTATAGCAGTGGTTTGCTGCCACACGCCACATAAGTGGCTTTTGCTGGGGCCCTCTGACACAAGACACAGGTTGCTGCTGAAATAAATATCCATTTATTGGAGATGGTGAGATGTTACGCCCAGCAGATGGTACATGCACAGCGGCTCTCTCTTGAGTGTGTGTGGTGATGGCTGGTTTATCCTGGCTGCCATGATTGCTCATGCACCACAGGGGTGCAGCCTCACCCCAGCCCCAGAGTCTAATCAGTCCGACTTGGGCCAAGTGAGGCTCCAAGGAAATATCAAATGAGAGACTTGGGATGCACGTCATGTCTCCTGCACACATGACCAAGGGCTGTTGATTCATGGCTCAGTGATGTCATCTGGCATACATTTTGTTGTTGTTGATCTGGTACCAAATGAAAGCCCCTAGCAGGTGACTTGAAGTGAAGAGTGTAACGAATGCACTAGGAACACCCCCGATGTTCACTGTTGTTTTTTGGTGCGGTCCTGAATCATGATTCTCCCATCAACCTTCCCTCACCCTTCCCTTGTTGGTATATTCTCCATGTGTCGTTGGTTGTAGAACATGAGGGTAGAGTTGAACCTGAAGAGGGACATTTTCACCTCCATGGAGGCAGAGATGGACAAGGCGAACCACTGGAGCAGCCAGGTGGGCGACTCCTCTCTTAGGTGTGATATGACCCTGGCCAAATACAGCGAGCAGGTTGGCCAACTGACAGGACGCTGGAGACGCATCCAAAACCAGATTGACTCCAGGTATGTTATCAAGCCCCTAGTCACACACACACACACACACACACACACACACACACACACACACACACACACACACCTGCATGCACACACACACACAATTATTTTTAACAATGTTTTAACTCAGATGCTGTTAACTCACATGCTTTGAATCTTTTTTCATCTTTTTATCGTCTGTTCTCTGTGTTATTGTCGGTCTGTTAGATTGTATGCTGTTTTAACTCGCATGCTGTTAAGCACCTTGGTCGACTCTGGTTGTTTTAAATGTGCTCTATAAATAAAATTGACTTGACTTGACACACACACAGACACACACACCCGTACACACACACACATGATCACACATACACATTTTTGCATGCATGTGTGAACTATGAATGTGTCTTCTTGAGTATGTGTTTATTGAGTCATCACCTGAGAAAATCTCTCAATTGTCTCCCTTCAGACTGAAGGATCTGGAGTTCTACGTGCCCCAGCTGCAGCAGTACAAGCAGAGCAGCACGTCCTTCAATGAGTGGATAAGCTCCTCGCAGAAACGCCAGAAGGCCCTGCAGTCCACCAAGATAGAGGACCTCCAGGCTCTCGACCACCACATCAGCCATCAGAAGGTCAACAATAATTTTCCCGCTCATGTTATGGTCTGAAACATGTGCATTTATCGCAAGAAAAGCGGCATGACTTTAAGGCATGTCATTGTGTGTTTCCCAGGCACTGAATTCTGAGATCAAGGACAAGAGAGGGACATTAGATGGTGTGTTGAAGGACTCTGGGTTATGTGTGAGCTCCATCAAGGTAAGGAGGGCCCCCTATTCAACAAGCATCACATCTACATTGAAAAGAAAATCCATTGGAACTCTACCCTATGTTTGTTATTATTGTTCTCATTGTAGACTCTTGTTTTATAGGACTATGAATCAGACCTTGCTTCATACAGCAATGGATTAGAGACCCTTCTCAACATGCCCATCAAGAGGACCATGCTGAATTCTCCATCTACAAAGCTTAATCAAGAGGTAGTCTCACATGGCAGACAAGCTCAAATCTGGGTGAACTGGGCGTTTCACTTTCTTTCACTTCATATTTGGTTCCACCAATCGTGTTGCTGGAGGCTAGAATCTGTAAGCGGGTAATTGGTGAACACAAAACTCGGCCAGCAGTAGTAAACTCTAAGAAAGTGTCTGTAAAGTTTTTCTAATCAACACCCTGTAGACTGGCCACTGTAGAAATACAATTATTAAAATCCCCTTCTGAAATGTTTGTCCACATGCAATTTAGTTTCTCTTTGGTAGAATATCTCCGTAACAAAACAGGAAACAAGGTGTAAATCCGCCACGTGCAGTTTTGGGTTTCCAGTCCAGGCTCTGTGCCATCTCCCCCAGAAGTGCTTCTATAACATATAACATAGTAGGACTGCTGGATCCAAGATTAATCAAGACTGTTCAGTTATCAATTGCAATACCAGAGCACAGGTTATTGCACTTTAATTGGGTCCATTGATGGGCCGATTGGGTCAGTATCTCAACACACATCTAACAATATTTTCTCCCTAATGTAGACATTACTACCTTACTTTTAATGTGTGGTTTTAGATCTTGAATTGCGAGTTCAGTATCCTTCTACAACAAACATTTAGTAACCTTATAATAATGATGCTGAGCGTATTGTGTCTCTTCTCCAGGCTGTGGAAATGCAGACTCGCTACATGGAGCTGTTCACTCTTTCTGGTGACTACTTTCAGTACCTGGGGGCAATGGAGAAAAATATGGAGGAGCTCAAGGTAGCCCAATGTATAAAATGTATTCAAATGGTATTCAAACTAAACTCACTTAAATCATGTTGGCTCCAGCACATCAATGCTCAAGTGGTAAAACTCAAATATTGTTTTTTGAATGTTTATTATATCAAACATTACATTATATTGAAGAATAGTCTTTTATGGGGTTTTGGCTGTTTCTTCACACATCCTTGTGTTATGTCTTGCATTAGATTCGTAATACCAGAATTGATCTCCTGGAGGAAGAGCTTCGGCTGCTCAAGGAGGACATCCAAGGCCACACCACGAAGAACCGGGAGCTGGAGGATGCTCTTTCCCGCTACCAGCTGGATCTCTCCAATTCCCAGGAACAGCTGCTGTCGGTGGAGGAGGTGAAAAGGAACACCGCCATGCAATGCAACGCCACCCAGGAGAACTTGGACTCAACACATAGCCAGCTGTCCAGCCTAAGGGAAGAGCTTGAGCGTCTGAAGCACGAGAACGAAGAAGAGGCGAGGAAAAGGAGGCTGGCAGAGGAGCGCTACAGCAAGCAACAGGAAGAATATGAGATTCTGCTGAGGAAAAGGAAGAATGAGGTGCAGGATGCCAACAGGGCCAAAATGGAGTTGGAGAAGAATATGACAGATAAGGAGCGTGAGGTTGAGCAGCTGCGTCAGAAGCTGGCCGAGGAGTCATCAAGGGTGAGAGACCTTCAGTTGGAGATATCAAAGGTAAGGGGTATTTGCATTGCTGAGATTAATAGCTTTAAGCTCAGCTATGAATCCCAGATCCAAGCCAGTCACACAGACATCCAGCGCCTCTCAGCCCAGCGAGAGGACGACATGACTGAGCAGAAGCTGCAGTGTGATCGGATGGAGGCGGAGAGGAAGAATCTAGAGGAGGAACTGAGGAGGCAGTGGCTGTCAATCAGCGAGGCCGAGGAGGGCAGGCGGAGGGCAGAGCAGGAGGCTCTCAGTCAGCTTTCTATTATCATGGAGGAGGGATGCCGGAGGAGAGACCTGGAGGACCAGGTGGAGGCGCTGATAAGGCAGAGAGAGGCAGACGATGCCCAGCACAGAGAGGAGCTGGTTAAACTCACAAAGAGCCTGGAGGAGAAGAGTGACCAGGTGGCATACGTCACACATAGCCTGTCGGAGGAGACACGCAGGAGAACAACCATAGAGGAAGGCCAGTCTGTGATGGAGGAGACCCTGGCCCAGCTACACATGAAGCTGGCTAGCTCCTCCGTAACTATTGCAGGGTTGAAGGAGTGCGAAGAGGAACTTGGGAGGATGCGCTTTGAGATAGAGAGGCAGGTTAGCGAAAGGAGCAGAGTGGAGCAGAATGTGAGCCGATTACAGGGGCGCATCAAGGATCTTCAGTCTATAAGAGATGCGCTGGAGAGCCAGGTAGAGGTGCTCAGGAAGTCGAATCAAGAGGAAGTGACTAGACGGAAGAAGGTAGAAATCGAGCTGGAACAGACCACACTTACAATAAGGGAGTACACCAGCACCATCGCCATGTTGCATGAAAGCCAAGAAAAGGCCAACACTGCAGAGAAGAGAGTTGAGGAGGAGATACTTAGGTTGAAAGGTGAACTGGAAAAAAGCTTGAGGCAAAACAAGACCTCTTCAGACCATCTGAATAAGTTTAGCTTTGAACTGAAAGCCCTTCAGCAAAACCTCCTTCAGGAGCAGGCATGTGTAAAGGAGGCCAGGCTTTGCAATGAGAACCTTTACAAATCTATAGAAGAAAAGAGTAAGGCGTTGGACCAGAACTCTGTTGAGCTTCAGAAGTTGAAGGAGCAGACAGAAACCCTGACCAAAGAGAGGCTGAGATTGGAGGAGGTGTTGCTAGTAGTATGCCATGAGAAAGATGAGCTCATAAGATCTAAGCTGGGAAGTGATGAAGAGCTGGTCACTCAAATCGCTGCCTTGGAGTTCCAGCTGCAAAGTAGTAACCGAAGCAGTTTAGACTACAAGAATGTTGTCACAGAACTTTCCTCAGAGAGGGAAAAACTGAAGCTGGAGACAGAGAAAACCCAAAAGCAGGCCATTGAGGTACATGGAAACAGTAGTTCTGGACTGCTTGAAACTTTCTAGATAGTCTAGTCCAGATGTCTAGTTTGGAGTGATCGTCTGTCATCTCTTCTTTTGCATGCATGCATGCCACACCTGCTGATGCCTGAGAGATGCACCCTACTTTTTGTGAATTATTTGAACACAGCTACCATAATGTGTTTGAATATGATTACATGTAAACCGTTTGCATGTAATCTATGGCTCTCCCTTCCTCCTAGCTGCAATCTCAGCTCACCACATGAAGTCTGCACTTTGTATACTGTATACACTTTTATCAGCATGTATTTTTCCTTTTGTTCTGTCCATCATGCATTGTCAAATATTTCTAAGCTACAATCTGCAATTTGTATCATACTTGTTTAAATCGGTTTAACTTTCTAAATATGTGTCTTTGATTCTTAAAATGGATGCCTACTAAATTGATTTTACATCTAATCAGAACATTTTTGTTTTGTTTTGCCAAATTGCAGAGTGGCCTGTAGTTGCTCGTAGTTGTAGTGTATTAGTTGTTTGTCTTTTGTTCTATTTTGCAAAGTGTCACACTTATCTTATATTAACTTGTCATCCTAATAGGATGCAATTGGTGCAAGTAGTTTATGAAAATCAAATAATTTAAAAAAATCAAATAGTTTTACATTTTAACTGAATTGGAACCCTGTGTCTGTAATGGCATTAGAAATATTAGCACGATATTTACTATATACTAACTAACATTAGAAAAATCATGTAACAATTTTTAATAATCATTGATTTTTCATTATATCTGCTTTTCATTCTTAACATTTACATAACAAAACATACTTGTAAACAGTGGTTTTATAACGTATATATTTTAAAGTGCATATTAGTGAATGTTGTATTTATTTGAATTCATTCATCAATGACATTTTACCCTTATTAATGCTGTTTCTTCCATTTTTCTCTTTGTTTCCTATTTGCAGACAACGGTGGATCTTGACCGCATGAAACTATCTCTGGAAGCTGAGTCCCACCACAAACAACAGCTACAAGAAGAGAACGATAGGCTAAAGAAGGACTTGAGGTACTGGAAGGACCTATATAACAGCAAGGAGAGCCAAATGAAACAGTACGACTCTGACAGGGATCGCTTTGAACAGGAGAGAAACGTCCTTAAAGGTGAGACAGAGAGGCTAATGAGGGAGCTTGGAGATATTGAGGGGACTTACAAAAACAGATTGTTTGGACTACAGAATGATTTGTCAGAGGTGACTATTGCCAGAAGAACAATGGAGACTGAGCTTAAGGCCGTTAGAGAGCCTCCAACCTTGGACCCCTTGACTCTTCTATTTGATGGTGTTCGCAAGACAGTTACAGCAAAGCAGTTACATGATTGCGGTGTCTTGGATAAACCAACATTTAGCAAACTGTTGAAAGGGAAAAAGAGTGTCCCAGATGTGTCTGCTGATAAAAAGGTAATTCTTAAAGGGACTGGACCCATTGCTGGGGTAGTGATTGCAAGTCCAAACGATACATTCTCCTTTTCTGGGCCTTTAAGCAAAATGTCCCTGAGTGAAGCCAAAAAAGAAAATCTTCTTCCTCTTGATTGTGCTGACCTTCTTTTGGATGCCCAAGCCGCCACAGGTCACATGATTGAACCCAGAACGAATCAGAAGTTGACAGTGGAGGAGGCATGTAACCAAGGATTGGTGGATGAAAACGACCGCCAGAGATTGCTTGCTGCTGAGGCAGCTGCTGTGGGCTACCATGATCCTGGCACAGGGAAACCACTATCGGCATTCCAGGCAATGAATAAAGGATTGATTGACAAAACCACAGCACTGCGCCTGCTTCAAGCACAGGAGTCTGCAGGTGGTATTCTAGATCCCATGCTTAGTGTATTCCTCCCGAAGGACACAGCCATGGAGCGTGATCTGATCAATGAGGATATGTACAGGGCTTTGAATCAGAGACCTGAGCTCTACTTGGACCCAGAAACAGAGCTGGGTGCCAGCTATGTATCACTTAAAAGGAGATGCAAAACAGAGCCACACACAGGACTACTGCTTCTTCCAGTCACTAAAAATTTAGACCCGTCCAAACTAGTATTTGATGGTGTTCGCAAGCCTGTCACAGCAAAGCAGTTACATGATTGTGGTGTGTTGGATAAACCAATGTTTAGCGAACTGTTAAAAGGGCAAATTAGCATCCCAGATGTCTCTGTTGACAAAAAGGTAATTCTCAAAGGGACTGGACCCATTGCTGGGGTAATAATTGCAAGTGAGAAAGGTGCAGTGTCCCTTTCTGGGCCCTTAAGTAAAATGTCCCTGAGTGAAGCCAAAGAAAAGAAACTTCTTCCTCTGGATTGTGCTGACCTTCTTTTAGATGCCCAAGCTGCCACAGGGCACATGATTGATCCTAGAATGAATCAGAAGTTGACAGTGGATGAGGCATGTGACCAAGGATTGGTGGATGAAAATGACCGCCAGAGATTGCTTGCTGCTGAAGCAGCTGCTGTGGGCTACCATTATTCTGGTACAGGGAAACCGCTATCAACATTCCAGGCAATGAAGAAAGGATTGATTGACAAAAAAACGGCACTACGCCTGCTTCAAGCACAGCAGTCTGCTGGTGGTATACTAGATCCCATGCTTAGTGTATTCCTCCCAAAAAACATTGCCATCGAGCATGATCTGATAGATGAGGATATGTACCAGGCTTTAAATAACAGGCCTGAGCTCTACTTGGACCCAGAAACCGAGCTGGGTGCCAGCTATGTATCACTTAAAAGGAGATGCAAAACAGAGCCCCAAACAGGACTACTGCTTCTTCCAGTCCTTAAAAAGTTAGACCCATCTACACTGGTGTTTGACGGTGTCCGCAAGCCAGTCACAGCAAAGCAGCTACGTGATTGTGGTGTTTTGGATAAATCAATGTTTGACCAACTGTTGAAAGGGCAAATTAGTGTCCCTGATGTGTCTGTTGACAAAAAGGTAATTCTCAAAGGAACTGGACCCATTGCTGGGGTAGTAATTGCAAGTGAGAAAGGTACAGTTACCCTTTCTAGGCCCTTAAGTAAAATGTCCTTGAGTGAAGCCAAAGAAAATGAACTCCTTCCTCCGGATTGTGCTGATCTTCTTTTGGATGCCCAAGCCGCCACAGGTCACATTATCGATCCCAGAACAAATCAGAAGTTGACAGTAGAGGAGGCATGTGACCAAGGATTGGTGGATGAAAACGACCGACAGAGATTGCTTGCTGCTGAGGCAGCTGCTGTGGGCTACCATGATCCTGGCACAGGGAAACCACTATCGGCATTCCAAGCAATGAATAAAGGCTTGATTGACAAAAACACAGCACTGCGCCTTCTTCAAGCACAGGAGTCCACAGGTGGTATTCTAGATCCTATGCTTAGTGTATTCCTCCCAAAAGACACGGCCATGGAGCGTAATCTGATCAATGAGGATATGGACAAGGCTTTGAATCAGAGGCCTGAGCTCTACTTGGACCCAGAAACAGAGCTGGGGGCCAGCTATGTATCACTTAAAAGGAGATGCAAAACAGAGCTACACACAGGACTACTGCTTCTTCCAGTCCCTAAAAAGCTAGACCCATCCAAACTGGTATTTGATGGTGTCCGCAAGCCAGTCACAGCAAAGCAGCTGCTTGATTGTGGTGTGTTAGACAAGCCCACATTTAAACAGCTAGTCACAGGAGAGAAAACTGTACCAGAGGTATCTACAAACAAAATAGTTAATCTTAAGGGGAATGGGCCTATAGCCGCTGTGATAGTTGGAAAACAAGGCAAAATGTCCTTTGCAGAAGCCAAAAAACAAGGTCATCTTCCACCAGATAGTGCTAATCTGCTACTGGAGGCCCAGGCTGCCACAGGCCACATTATTGATTCTAGAACCAATACAAATCTGACTGTAGAGGAAGCATGTGACAAAGGGGTGGTGGCCAGGGAAGATAGAGACAGGTTGTTAGCAGCAGAAGCCGCTGCTATTGGTTACTATGATCGTAGCACGGCTAAGCTTCTATCAGTGTTTGAAGCCATGAAGAAGGGAATTGTAGACAAGCAAACTACACTCACTCTGCTTCAGGCTCAAGAATCTGCAGGAGGCATTCTAGACCCTGTAAAGAGTGTTTTCCTCCCCAAAGATACAGCAATAAAACATAAAATTCTTGATGAAGAGCTGAACCATGCTCTAAACCAGCACCCTGAGTGTTACATTGACCCAGACACTGAGATGGGTGTTCCCTATGAGTCTTTGAAGAGAAGGTGCAAGACCGAATCTCACACAGGCCTGATACTGCTGCCTATTTCTGAAAAGCAAGACGCAAGCAAACTCATCTTTGATGGTGTCCGTAAGCCAGTCACAGCACAGCAGTTGCTTGATTGTGGTGTTCTGGACAAGCCAACATTTAAAGAATTAGTAAAAGGAGATAAAACTGTACCACAAGTGTCTCTGATCAAGAGAGACAATCTCAAGGGTACTGGATGCATTAGTGGGGTAATTGCTGGGGACATAGGTAAAATGTCGTTTGATGATGCCAAGAAACAAGGACTTCTTCCACCAGAATGTGCTAATCTGTTATTAGAGGCTCAAGCCGCAACAGGCCACATTATTGATCCCAGAATCAATCAGAATTTGACTGTGGAGGAGGCATGTGACAAAGGTGTGGTAGCTAGGGAAGATAGAAACAGGTTGTTAGCAGCAGAAGCTGCTGCTATTGGGTACTATGATCGTAGCATGGCAACGCCTCTGTCAGTATTTGATGCCATGAAGAAGGGAATTGTGGACAAAAAAACTGCACTAACTCTGCTTCAGGCCCAAGAATCAGCCGGAGGCATTCTAGACCCTGTAAGCAGTGTTTTCCTGCCCAAAGATACAGCAATACAACGCAACCTGCTTGATGAAGACCTTGATCGTGCTCTAAACCAGCACCCTGAGTGTTACTTGGACCCAGACACTGAGAAGGCTGTTACCTATGAGTCTTTGAAGAGGCGATGCAAGACTGAATATCACACAGGCCTGATTCTGCTGCCTATTTCTGGAAAGCAAGACCCAAACAAACTAATCTTTGATGGTGTCCGCAAGCCAGTCACAGCACAGCAGTTGCTTGATTGTGAAG
>JAOPJI010000016.1:1505505-1520261 GCA_027122695.1 Merluccius productus
TTTTGTAAATTGTGCTGTTTACCAATGCCCCCCCCCGGCCCCCCCCCCCCCCCCCCGGACACTACCTTTTCAATGCTGGTTCAAGTACCTGGTGTGACCCCCATCACGTAGGACCTGACATGGACTACGCACATGGACACGCTGGTGAAAAGCCTCTGCCAAAAAGAACCTACCACAGGGGCTGGTCTCCCCAGTCTGCAGGACGTTTACGTCCAGGCGGCGCGGGACCCGGGCCAGGAAAAGGACTCCAGGACTCCAGGCAAACGGCCTCTTCTCCTGAGGTCGAGGAAGAGATTGGCAGAGCAAATACAGAGAGGCTCAGGCGGAGCTTCGACCCCAGTGCCATAAGGTGCCTGAATGAGGACCATGTGCCCCCCCCCCCCAGCATGCTCACATGCCCACAACAACTCTCATAACGGACTCTATCACTGTCAGTGGGATACTGCACACCGTCACTTTAAGCATATACTGCTAATAGATACTGAACTGTAGGCCTACAACATTCAATACAGTTTTTTTGCACAGCATCATCTGCACATCTATATAACATATACCGTGAATTCATTTATTTTATTTTGTTTTCGGTATGGAAAACCACAATGCATTTAAGGAACCCGGTATTTCCTAGTGCTCTAAATTTAATCGCGGTTACACTATATTTAATATTATAATAGTAACTTTATTTTTACCTGTCCACTCTTATATAATAATTCTATAATTATTGTGTATTTGATCTTATCATTTGTCTAAGCACAGTCAAAGGAGCAGGCAAAGTAACCGCAACCCAGCCTGCCAGCCCTGTCCATTTACCTTGGAAATATATTACTTGCTCACTTAAGTACTTACTTAAGTACTTACTTACTTACATCTATAACGTTGTTTGACTTATCAGCTGCTGTGGTGTAACAGGGGTCCACCCTGGCCATCCGTGTGGCACAGCAGTGGTACACTGAGTGCTCACCCTGGCCTTGGACTCATTTCAGGCAGGCGGTACCGGACCTCATCAGATATTGTCAAAGGTTCAGTAGACTTAGGCTATAACAGGAAAAAAGAAAAGAAAAAGAAAGTGTGTAGCCCTCTTGCGTGGCGTGTCGGTGTTACCGTTCAGTGGGCGGCCACCGAGCCCAAAGCATAGTTTAACGTGGGTCCAGTAGTCGTGCTCTCCGCCACGGAACCCACGGACACCGCCCTCCCCCGGAGAGGACCACCGTTAGAGAGGCTGTGGAGGAGGACCACCGTTAGAGAGGTGAGAGAGGTGAGAGATTTGTTTTTTTTTTTACATGTGTACTTTTTTGCTCTGCGTTTTAACTTTTTCTTTTTTCTTTTGTTGAACTTCTGGTGAGACGCGATACCGCATTGTGTTGTCTCTGTGCTTGTCCTCTGAGCAACGACAATAAAGTCGAATCTATTCGAATATTCGAATCTAACGTAATGTAAAAGTAAAAGTAACTTCCTGGTGCTTTTTATCCGTATTAATCCGACGCTTTGCTTCGCGCAACACATCGGATCGGAAACACGTCCGCGCACCGTTACTTCGTTACTAACAGCTGTTAGTAACTTTCAGCGGATGTGTAGCCTAACACGTACGAAAACAAAGTGCTGCAAATCCGACCGCATGTGACTCACTGCAGCCGCCCAGAGCTTTACACAGAGCTGCAGATTGATTCTGCATGCACGGTCTCCTGTCCATCCAAGCAGAAATACAGACCATAATACACACCTTGTTATCATGTGCCATTGGGAATAGGAACCCTTACTTGTTTTTGTTGTACAAGGCAAATAATCTTACCTCGGTGATATTTTTTTTGTGCTAAAGCTATCATTACTGTATCATGACTGTATTTGACACATTTGTCGTATAGTATTTTTTTATAAACATAAACATATATCACTTTATTTACCGAGACAACTCTGATAGTAATAACACAATGAGCAAATGATGGTAAGTCTACTATAAATATACACACTTATTTCCTGCTATAAGTAGATTTATAGCAGGAAAAAAAGTGAGTGTGTAGGCTATATATACACACACACTTTTTTTCTGCTATAAGTCTACTAGCAGAGGGGAAAACAAGTGTAGCCCTCTTGCGTGACGTGTCCGTGATACCGTTTAGTGGGCGGCCACCGAGCTCAAAGCATAGTTTAACGTGGGTCCAGTAGTCGTGCTCTCCGCCACGGAACCCGCGGTACCCACGGCCCCTGCGGACCCACGGACACCGCCCCCCCTCCCACGGAGAGGACCACCGTTAGAGAGGCTGTGGAGGAGCGGTCGTGTTGTGTCCTCTTCCCATCGCAGTAGGTAGGAAACGGCATGGCTGAGATTAACTAGGGCGGTGTGGCGGACTGGGCGTGCACATTGAAAACTGGCCAGCGCGGTTTATACTGCAGGCTATATATAAATCTATTTTTATATACCACTTTACATTTGTTCTTGTTTACTCTGCGTTTTTACTTTTTCTCTTGTCTTTTTTTGCACTTCTGGTGAGACGCGGTACCGCATTGTGTTGTCTCTGTGCTTGTCCTCTGAGCAATGACAATAAAGTCGAATCTATTCGAATCTAACGTAATGTAAAAGTAAGTTAAGTTAAGTAACTTCCTGGTGCTTTTTATCCGTATTAATCCGACGCCTTGCTTCGCTCAACAACACATCGGATCGGAAACACGTCCGCGCACCCTTATTTTATGACTAACAGCTGTATTTCAGCGGATGTATATCACGTAAAAAAAGAAAAAGAAAAAAAATGCTGCAAATCCGATCTGCAAATGCTGCACTGCTTTTTTTAAAGACCCAAGTGCAGCAGCCAAGGGGCAGGACTTATGGCTGAATGTTATGCAAGGATAAAAACAGGCAGACACCATCACTGGGTGTCGACCTCCAGGCTGCTGCCCTCCTGGAAGGCTGTTTCCTCCTGTAGGCATAAACACATAACAAAAAAATATTTTTTTAAGTCTGTTTAACATGGCCCCAGGCATCTCTGATCATTTTCAAATTGTTTTACAGCAGCATTTTTTTAAATAATTGGATACTAGAATTCATACCCAGTGACAATATAAGTGTAATCATTACATATGCATGCATTGCATTACATTACTGTGGCAGGGTTCACCCTCACCACACGCAACCTACGTGGCTTTCTTTGGGGCCCTCCGACACAGGACACGAGTAGATGTTGTTCAAGATGTTTATTGGAGATTAAGGCTGGTGGTATTCGCTGAGCTGATGGTATAACTGTCATGCCAGTGGCTCCTCCTCGAGTGTGTGTGTTGATGGCTGGTTTATCCTGGGTGCCATGATTGCTCTGCACCACAGGTGTGCAGCCCAGTCCAATCAGTCTGACTCAGGCCAGGTGAGGCTGTGAACCAGCCATCAACAACACACACTCCACACACCCCCTCCACAATTACATTTATTTATGGATAACGTTTTCTAATCTATGCTCCTTAAGCTGATTCTACTTGGAAGTTATAGGGACTCAATTTGACCATCCTCACATCCCCAGAGAGGTCTACAGAATGACTCGCCGGGTGGCCGTGATTGGAGCAGGGAGCTCGGGTCTGGCGTGCATCAAGACCTGCCTCGACGAGGGCCTGGAGCCCGTCTGCTTCGAGAGCAGCGATGACATCGGTGGCCTTTGGAGATTTAAGGTAGGCCTGCACAGCATACTCTCGAGTGCCTTACATGTCCTCTATGTTTGCATTGACCTCTTAAGAATAAGGATTAGTATAGAATGAGAATAACAACTACAAACATATATACGGAAATATAGGCCTGGGCGCGGCGCTGTTTCCACGTGGCTCTAGTGCTTGCAGTTTCTCCGTTTTTTTTTACATAACATAACGTTAGTTTTTGGACTGTAAAAAGTGGGGGGGTCCAATACTGCCTTCTGCCTTCCGTGTGTGTGTGTGTGGGGGGGGCTGTAAATTACGCCCCTGCCTTATCACAATCCCCAGTTGTATTGTCTAAATTAATTACAGAGAAGATATGCCCTTAAAATGATCAAAATACGAGGTTTGAAACATCGGAGAAAGGAAAACTAGTTTTAGTCCGATACCATACTTTAAGTTTCCATATACTTCAAAGTTAGACTGTTAAGATTTTAAATTCATAAGCATATTGAGATATTTATCGATATTGTGTAAAATTACCCATGATTACCATTATTTTTCCATATTGCCCAGCCCAAATATAACATGAGTAAATGCAAAAAAGTGACGATGATGGTGTTGAGGCTGATGATGGTGGTGGCGACGATGTTCACAGGAGAACCCAGAGCCAGACAGAGCCAGTATCTACCCCTCGGTCATCATCAATACCTCCAAGGAGATGATGTGCTTTAGTGACTTTCCCATCCCTGCTGAATACCCCAACTACATGCACAACTCCATCATCATGGATTACTTCAGGTTGTATGCCGAACACTTCCAGCTCACCAAGTACGTACGCTTCAAGGTGAGGAAAATCCATCCAGAAATTGTTCTCATGTACCGTATTGCAGTGATACTTAAGGCCTCGGAATTAGTGAAGGAGAACAATGTTCTGACCTGAATCAGCATTCAAGAAGACATTTTAATTTTAACTAATGACGTGCGTTTCTCTCTTCCTCTTTTCTGTCTGTGGTTCTCAGACTACAGTGCTTCAGGTGAAGCAGAGACATGACTTCTCCCATTCGGGTCAGTGGGACGTAGAGACGAAGAACAGCGAAGGGAAGCAGCAGAAGCACATCTTCGATGCAGTGATGATCTGTATTGGACACCACTGTCACCCCAACATGCCCCTGCAGGACTTCCCAGGTATTGCTTCCTCATTCATCACAACAACACCGCTCGAATTGGACACGGACACACGGAGTCCGGGTGGAATTACTCCATTTTGTAAAGTATGCAATGTGCATCAAGTAAATCATGAGCATTGAGGATATGAGCATATGTCAAGGATTCAAAGATACAAGGATTCAAGAATCTGTATTTATCATTTCCACCACCATTCCAGTTATACTCTTGACAGTGTTAGGCAGTTTAATACTAGTTTAACTACATTTCTCAGTAAGGTGGTGGTAGCATCGCTGTTTTCTGAATCAAATAGCTGTTCAGTAGCTTAGTTTGCTACATTTCTCAGGGGGGGGGTAGCTTCAGTGTAGTGAAGCTTCATTTAACGTCGAGTAACTGGTAGCTTAGGTCACTACACTTTCCAAGTAGCTTGCCCAACACTGACTCTCGAGGTATAATGCCCCATATGGTGTGCATGAAAATGCGTTTCTTCGGGATCGAACAGTGGAAAAATATATATGCAACCATTCATATGAATGGTTGCACTGCATCAGTGCAACCATTCGTTGACACGTCTAAAGTGGCCGCTGCAATCACTCGCGCCGCCCTTACATAGTGACTGCGACTAGACTGTGTTCATTGTTTTTGAATGAAGTTAAAAGAGTTCATAGTCTACCATGTGATACAATCAGAACAAATGTTCATTGGTCAAAGGTCATAGCTGTGATTTGACTCCAACACCGAATCAGAGCACACGATAAGAGTGAACAGTGAATACGCTTTTGAATGCAGGCAGACACACAGCTGGACTGTGTTTGACTAATGTTAATGAGTAACCAACTACATCAGTCATTTAGTAGACTTGCCTACAGCTAGGGCCTAGATCACGGACCACAAGTCTTTGATTTCTGCCTCCGTACATTATTCAAGAATGGGGGAACTGAATAGATGTACTGTCACCAGAATTTTCGCTCCTCCGTTGTCTCCTAGGTATCGACTCATTTAAGGGAGCGTACTTCCACAGTCGCGACTACAAGACCCCCGAGCAGTGGAGGAACAAGAAGGTGGTAGTGATCGGAATAGGAAACTCGGGAGGAGACATCGCTGTGGAACTCAGCCGGGTCACCAAGCAGGTTTATCATACTTGTGTCCTTTATAGACCCATACACACTATCTAAAAGCTAGACTGGAATCGCTACATGCGTTACCTGTTTTCACTGAATCATATTTGATTGTGTTATTCTTCACCATTGACTGACCCATGCATCGGTAAACCTCTCTTAAACATTTTAATGATATCCACGCAGCCTTCCTTTTCTATTTAATAATTGATGTATCCCATTGATCCGTCTTGTCTTTTCAGGTGTACCTGAGCACTCGGCGGGGTGCTTGGATTATAAATCGAGTTGGAGACCATGGCTGGCCCTTGGATCTGTCCTTCAACAGGGTCACAAATTGTCTGAGATCGTTGCTCCCATTTAATGTCTTCTGCAGCCTGGGAGAAAGCAGACTCAATCGCCGGTTCGACCACAGGCTGTACAATATACAGCCAAAGCACAGGTAGTCAGCACATGACGTCGTCTGCCCAGAGTCATGTTCTAACAGTCCTCCACTGTTTTATTCATGTCTCCAAAGCTTAACCTTAAGGGCCCCTACATTACCACCAGGTGGGAGTGTGATTAGCCATTACAATTCATGGCTAATCACACTTACACCCATGCTGGTAAAATAGGGCCCCTTTAACAAAAGCTTCTACATTTAAACGGCAGGTTGTTCAATCAACATCCCACCATCAACGATGACCTTCCCAACCGCATCCTGTCCGGGACCATTCAGGTGAAACCCAACATCCGCAGGCTCCAAGGATCCAGCGTGGAGTTTGATGATGGCAGTGTAGCGGAGGATATTGACCTGGTGGTAGGTGTGAATGAAACTACACAGTCTCTCACTCTCACACATTCCATACCCTCTTGATAGTATTGATAATGTGATGGTTTTGCAGGTATTTGCCACTGGGTACAGCTTTTCGTTTCCCTTCCTCACCGCCAATGTGCTGCCCGTATCTGGGAACAAGGCGTCGCTTTATAAGTACGTGTTTCCCCCCAAGTTGGGCAAGCAAACACTGGCTGTCATTGGACTAGTGCAGCCGCTGGGAGCCATCATGCCCATCTCCGAGCTGCAGGCCCGGTGGGCCACCCGTGTCTTCAAAGGTGACACACGATCCATTCAGCTAGCCTCAAAGTCACCCTGTTTTCCGCCTAAAATGGAAACTCACTCAAACTCATTCCACACAGGCTGTGTCAAGTGTCCTTCGGTCGACGACATGCTGAAAGATATCCAGTGCAAGCAGGAGGCCATGGCTAGCAGGTGTTGTGATGACTCAAGAGTTTGATTGTGATGGTTTGGTTAAACATGTGGTTTTAATATACGTCTCTGTCTCAGGTATGTATCCAGTCCGAGGCACACCATCCAGGTCGACTTTGTGTCCTACATGGATGAGGTAGCAGACCAGCTGGGGGTGCGACCCAGTATGCTGAGGCTGCTGCTGACGGACCCCAGACTGGCATGCAGTGTGATATTCGGCCCCACCACCCCCTACCAGTACCGTCTGAGAGGTCCAGGAAAGTGGGCCGGGGCTCGTCAGGCCATTCTGACTCAGTGGGACAGAGTGATCCAACCCATGCAGACCAATGCGTGTAAAGTCCCCGAGCCCAAGCGCTCCGTCGTTGTGCCCTTGGTTCTGCTGGCTGCGGCCCTGGGTGTGGCTTCCTATTATAACAGGAACAGCCTCCCCTCCATACTGCAGGAGCCATCTGCACTTCTGGACAGGATCAAGGGCTTTGTCCCTGCATGGGGAGCTGGAAGTAGTTTTTAAAGACAAAGTATTATGCTCCTCCTAAAATTTAGGAAGGATGTATTTTGGTCATTCAGGGTTAACTTTGAGCACTGTTTCAGTCAATTGGGTCAAGATAAAGTATGCATATTAAAGGTGCAGTGTGTAGAATTTAGTGGCATGTAGTGGAACAGACTGGGAAGAAATTGAATATAATATTCATTCAAGTATGTTTTCATATGTATAATCCCATGAAAATAAGTGTTTTCATTACCTTTATTGAGCCCTTTATATCTACATAGAGAGCGGGTCCTCTTCCACAGAGCCCACCATGCACCACCATCTTTCTACAGTAGCCCAGAACGGCTCTAGAGAGGACACTAAATTTTTTATCATAATCACTATCTTAAAAAAACCTATCATTTTACAGACTAATTAGTTTGTAAATCTATTAAGGAACCTCATCACTTGACACTTGGCTACTCGATGCTATCGTAGAAGATGACATCTATTTTGAAGGACCTACTGGCACCTTACAGGCCAGTAGCTTCTACATCGTTGGAAGGGGGGGGGGGGGGGTATTCAGTTTGTTAAAATGTCCTCACTGCTAAATACTACACACTGCACCTTTTAAGATTAAGTTTATTAAGGTAATTAGATTTTGATTACAGTGCTTAGATTTGAATGTGAAATTAATTGTTTTTAAATATATTGTATCATATTGCATGCACTTTCAACATTTATATTTTCACGCAAATAGCCTCAAGACATATTAACAAATCATCTTGATTTTACACAGCGTCGTCTGTGATGTAAGGTTTGAACTTTTCTAATGTTGAATAATGAAATAATATGCTGTGGTATTGTTCAAATGTGTTGCACAACCACACTCCAACTAAAAAGACAATCTGAAAAATGGGTTAGCCTACACTTGATGGGACTGATAGTCAATATTTTTTATACAGTAGTATACTGTGGGAAACAAACTACATTTAGATAAATTATTATTCACTTTGTATATTAATGACATAGGTGGTATTCAATCTAATTTAAATTGTGAAATAAAGCATGTGTAGTGAATTAGACAATAATAAAAAATATATATAATATGGCTATTACTATATTATTTGAAACAGCCACTGTCATTGTGCTTCGTCATTAAAGTTATATTGTAAACTTCGGTCTTATTCAAAGTGTGTTCGTTCATCCTTGCAATTGATTTAAAGGATTACAGAAGATGAGTTCAACTTCACTCACTCAATATACACAGATTATATTAAACTATATTACTATAGTTTAATACAATACTATTGTTATATTAAACTACAAACATCTAAATACACAAGAATAGCACAGGATGAAAGATAAAGTATGAATATATAGCCGGAATAAGAATAGTATGTTTATGAAACTAATAGCCATGTACCAACTGGCTGGTAATATGTAATATGGCCTGAGTTAGGAACCACAGCAAGTCCGTAAAATTGCTACTGGGCAGATGTGGTATAACAACTATTGTATTTAAGAACATTTCATTTAAACCAAGCCAACAAGACCCAAGATCACTGCCATGTATCCGAAACATGACATTCACTTTTGTTTTAATTTCTGTGTAATTTGAGTATATAACTTAATCTATTCCTTTTTTCGCAATGGTTTGAAAATGACCACTGAAGTTTGACTCGGTAAAAAATGTATTGTGTATTTTATTGTATCAAATCGATAAAACCAAAACTAGATTTTTTAATGGATTATTCTAAAAAGACAGTTTGTATGCTGCACATGATATGCATGTTCTAAGGCAAGGGAAGGAAAATAATTTACAGACCATAAACCTTTTTCATCTACGACTGCAATGGTTATAGTTTAACATATTTAACTGCAATAGTGCCTTTGTCCTTAGGTTGTCTTTTTTAAATGATTGACTAGATTAATATTTAACTCATGTGATGCCAATAGATCACATTTCCAATTCGACTGCTTCTCTCAAAGAAATGCTAGGATAGTACCATTTAATAAGAGGCTTGGGCCGGAGGTTTACATATCTATATAGAAACACTCCCCAAAAGTGTTACCTTAAAATATGTGTGATGTTCCCATGTTATTAAAACGGTCTAATAAAGAACGAACGCCAGCATACGACCACCCTATTCAGCACCATGGAGGCTACACTACTGTGCTCCCCACACCGGGAGTGGAGGGAGCATGTGAAGACAGAAGCAGCCGATCAGAGCGGCTGCACCACCCGACACAGCCAACATCAGCCTCAGTTTGTGGCCATGACTGGGCTCGGCCTCGGGTACGGGTACCACTCTGGTCCTGAAAGGCTGGGTCACCCGCTCCCACTGAGTGAGGATGGTTTTGCGGGCCCCGGCCCATTGTCCCGGCCCACTCAGACGAAACTGGTATGGTGTGCAAGGACCCAGGAACACTTGCAGCCCCAGCCGGATGTCCTTTAGCAGGAGCCAGAGAATATTGGGTCGGGCCCCGATCAGTGCTGCCAGAGAGTCCATGTAAGCTATGTAGCCCACCTGAAGGGGACTACGCTTTGAGCAGTTAAAACTAGGAGAGGGAAAGGCATTGAAGAAGACATGGTTAACCACAGTTAAATTATGTAATTCGGTAGAGCGGATAAAACCCAATTTTATAAGGCATATTTGTAAGTAGACTAGCAAGTACACGCACGCACACACACACACACCTCTGATGCATGGTCGCTGTGTCCTTCTCAATGTGTCGTAGCATCGCCGCCTCTGCTGGAAGTGCTGTTAGACCTGGACAAACAAATCAAAAGATATAGTGAGTGAACAGCTACTGTAGCATTCTTTTGTTGTTGCCCTTGTTGAACATCTATTGATTATAGCAGTATCATCAATGATAAGTATCCTGCAAGCCGTCTGATTCAATCAGATACTGAAATGGTTTTTGTGTGCAGGAGTACTGAAAGAAACTTTTCGAGCCTTGAGTTTGATCCTGCGCCGATAAGATCAAAAAGTTGCTGAGAACTTATAAAACATCTAGACGGGGTCAAAAGAAGCATAGAAATAAACCATGTCACTGAAAAGGGAAACATCCGTCTTCCTATGCTTTCAACCTTTTTTTTTTTACCATCAAGTCATAAAAAGGTAGCGCACCTTTAAATACCCGGGTGGCCCAGCGAGCCTGCATCTCAGCCATGGGGTTGACGGCTCCCAGGGCGTGGATGAAGCCCACCACCGCCAGAGTTGGCCTGGACAGCCCAGGGGGGAAGACGTGGCGGAAGAGACGCAGCCTGTGGCCACTCTTCGCCTGCAGGTCCGGGGGCAGGAAGGGGAAGCCGTAGTTGTACCCCGTGGCGAACACCACCACATCCACCTGGAGGGGAAGACGACGTGTGCTTTAAACAGGCCGGTACACAACAAGAGCAATGGCAGCAATTTCTTCTTCACGGTGCAAAAATAAAACTGGCCGCTTAAAAAAAAAATACAAGAGACACCAAATCTCTGATACGAGTATCAAAGCACACCTTGTCTAGAACGCTTCCGTCCACAAAGACCACGCTGGAACCACAGAACTCCTTCACGTTCGGCTTCATCTGAACCCGACCGGAGATGATCCGGCCCGGGAGGTCATCATTCACTAGCGGAATCTGTGCAAAAAACCTGCCAACAAGACAGTGGACGCTTTTAATGACCCAATATAATAATTAACAATGGGAAAGAAACCGTCAGTCCGTATAAATAATCTCAAGTCATGCGTCGTTTTGAGTAGCTAACAAACCACAATATTTTCAATATCTTCAACTTATGTATGAAAAGTGGTCCTCATCACAGCTTTCTCTGGAGAACTGAAAAACGGACCTATTAGGATCCATGATAAGGAAGGTACAAGAGGCTGAGAGAGGGTCATGATTTATAACTGGAGCGAGAACAATAAGAGCACGACAAGAAGAACAGCAACAAGACAATAAATATGTATTTCTTTGACAAAATTGGGATGGACCTGCGGGACGCCTCGCTCTCCTGTGCTCTACAGTAGTTACCCGTGTCGAGGCTGGAGGCCGTAGAGGCTGTGGTCAAACGCCCGGTTCAGCTGGGCCTCAACCGGCTTAGCGTTCCACAGAGATGGGAGCCCCGCTAGCAACAGGTGGAAGCGCGAAGTCTGCACCAGGTCAGCCGGGATCCCCCCTTCCCCCACACGGCTGATCACCCACGCACCGCTTCTGGAACTGAGGTACACCTGTAGCACAGCAAACGATTTAAAAGAACAAGAAGAATGTATTTATTACTATACTTTAAAATATCATATGCCTTAAAACTATGCCCCACTCAAAGTATATACTACAGTGTTGTGTCCACTCTGGAAGCAATTGAGGCTTTGAGATTAGAAAATGATCCCCCTCCCTGCCAGACCTCTGTCTCTAACCCCCCCACTGTTCCCGAGGAGGTGATCAGGTAACACATCCCGCTTGCTGTTTAAGCTAGACAGCTCAATTATTACATGCATTATTACGTCATAAAGGGCCATCATTTGCATAATCCAACCCTCTCAGGTGAATAACCACTCCCACCCTAAATGAATTAAATCTTAGCTTGTTTACCCTGAGCAATAAAAGCTTGTTTAACTTGAGCAGCACGGGAGCTCTCCGCCTCCCAAACCTTCTAATGAGGCGGCCAATCAGAGCAGAGCTCATTACAATACATCCCTACATCCCTACATCCCGAAAATGAGCGGCAGGCACACACACTACAGAAGCTGGATTTAGGAGTTTTTAATATATAAACTTCACTAACTTCCTGTGAAGACTCCAGGAAACAGTTTTTTTTTAAAAACAGTATTGAGCCAGCTCAGTAAGTTAGCCCTGTGGAGTTCAGGCCTGTGAAGCTAGTCAGGCGAGTTGAACTCTGTGGAGTTGAGCTCTGTTAAGTGTGTGTTGTTGAAGGCACCCCAAAGGGACTGCGCTGGTGATGTTGGGTATCCTGCGTGAGCCCATGAATAAAGGATTCAACATCTTGACTCCGCGGCCTCTGAGGACTCCATAGACCTGGAAACTGCACCTCGGGTTTTAAGAATCTTCTTTTTTTTTAAATTGCATTTTTAAAATATAACCTTTTTTTTTTTAAATTACCCTCTCTGCAACTCTACTGATGTCGACTGCGATGTCGCCTCCAGAATTCCCAATCCCGATGACGACGACTCTTTTCCCTTGCAGACCGTCAGCGTTGCGATATTCCCAACTGTGGAAATATTTGCCATCAAAGCTCTCAATACCTGGAAAAAAGCAGAAGAGGCACGGAAAAGTGTGTATGTGTATGTTTTGCAAGAAACATCAAAAGGATGAAACATGGATATGATTCTCATGCACATGCTTGAGGGTCATTATGTCGTCTTACTGCTCAACACTGACAGTACCTGGGAAGTCGTGAAGTGGTAGGTGAGGCTGGGTGTAATGTCCCGTGCTGACTATCACAGCATCGAAGATGTGAGTCTCCCTCTGCCCCAGATTTCCCTCCGTTTCTATCTCCCACTGGCCTGTCACGGGAAAGTCTGGCCTCTGCCTCACACTCACCACTGTTCTCTGAAAATACACAGAATACAGCACAAAAGTGAAAACAGCACACACACGTCTGCATGAACACACACACAACCGCATACAGTGCATGATTTTCATAAAGACAATACCAAACTGAACCAGCTTCCAGGGTTTTTTTTTATGACAAATATTGAATTTGCGCCTGGAAAAAACTCTGCACTGAGCCAAACAGCTGATGAATCTTCATCTTCTGGATGTTGGACGGAAAACGGCAGTCATCCCTGTAGCGTCCAACACTAAAATGTATCATCATGACTTGACACCAGCTCAACGCCTCGCCAAAACTCAGACTAAAACGCTTTGCCAGATCTCTCTTCAGGCGCGCTACCTGGAAGCGTATGTGCGGCAGCAGCTGGAAGGCCCGGGCGTAGAGGCGCAGATAGCGCAGCACCTCAGAATGGTGCATGTTGTTGGGAAAGTCCGCCGGGCTGGGGAAGTCGCTGAACGACATCATCTCTTTGGAGCTGTTGACGACCACAGAGTGGTAGATGTTGGCTCTGCCGGGCTCCGGCTGTTCCTGGGGGGAGGAACGAGAGGTTGGACAACACATCAATGGGTAGACCTAATGTGGGTTTTGTGGACAGAATAATGTCTACAGGCTTGAACGTGGCGTGAGATACCTCATCCATCTGTCTGGGACTATTATATTACATTGAATTATTAGGATTTGCAAAAACATAAGCAAGACACGTCACAGAGGCAAATTCACGTTTTGGTTTATTACTCTCAGCGCTGCAGGATCTTTCCCTGTAAATGATTGGTGTTACTGCTTGTTGAATAGGCTACTAGATAAAAGGATAATATACTATGTTTATGATATTGATAATATACTACTAACAATCACCGTGACCTCTTCTCGTATAGTCACTGTTCATTTGCAAATTCACCTTAAATCTCCACAGGCCGCCGATGTCGTGGCTGCTTTCAAAGCAGGTGGGATCCAGACCCTCGTCCAGACAGGCCTTTATGCTGGTCAGCCCACAAGGACCCGCTCCGACCACAGCCACCCTTTGCACCATCACTCCACAGTCGATGTGTTGTGTTGAGGGCAAGGGCTAAAATGCCAAATCCAAAGCAGATGCTCTTTGTTTTAGTAGAAGTCAAAGGTTGCCACCAAAGCCAGAGTTTGTAGATTAGTTAAAGAGATACTATTTAATTGACTGTATGGTTCACTCAGGCCCGGCGTCAAGAGGGGCGTCAAGGCTTGAACGCATCACGCAGTTGCGTCAGACGTCTTCTGTATTTATTTTAATATGCGATGCCTAAATCTAATATGTTCTATATTACTGTATTTTCAATTTTCTGACTGTAATTAGATCCTTTTCAATAAAGTGAAAAAATAATTAAAATAAATAAAAATAAATAAATAAATAAAAAAGTTGCGTCAGACGTCAGTGCATCATCCCGCCCCCGCCAACAACAACAAACAAAGCAACTATATTTCGAAGGATGGACATTCGCAAATAAAAAACCAGAAACTACACCATCAGCGGCATCCCCGCCGCCTGGCAGCAGCAGCAGGAGCACCGGGGAAGGGGGGGGGGGGGGGGGGGGGGGGGGGGGGGGGGGGGGGGGGGGGGG
>JAOPJI010000016.1:1679838-1697463 GCA_027122695.1 Merluccius productus
TGTGTGTGTGTGTGTGTGTGTGTGTGTGTGTGTGTGTGTGTGTGTGTGTGTGTGTGTGTGTGTGTGTGTATGTATGTATGTATGTATGTGTGTGTGTGAGCTCCAGCAGCTGTGATTGCGCCAAGAGGTTAGGAAGTTTCGTGACTTGAGACCGCCTGCTGCAGACAGAAACATCTGAGCTCAAATGTTTCTTTGACCGGGACTTGCTGGGTGGAATTCACAAGTTCTGACATAGCGCAATATGGACCCACGGAGAAGATGTGTTGACTATGAGACAAATCATGTACTATGAAGAAAGATGAAGCAAGTGGAAAAACATGCATGGAAGTCAGTAGCCTCATGATGGATAGGCTTATTTTGATAAACTTTGTTCTGGCCAAGTGTCCTGGGAATATACAATATTCCCAGGAAAAAGAAGGTAGGGGAAGAGGGAAAAAAAAAAGAGAAAGAAAAACACAAGTTGAAAGTCAGCGAGCGGAAAAACAAAGAAAAGCAGCGCAACATCAGAGCATCACAGGGAACCACTGGAGGGAGCAGAGTGAGATCAGACAGCGAGATGGCCGATAACGCAGCCAACCTTGTTTATTTTCCCTTTGGGTTTCCCCAATACGCCCTCCTGCGTCTGGACGCTGCAGAGGAGGAGGGTGAGGGAGAGGGGGAGGAGGCGGAGGTGAAGTGACCTGGTGGATGCTATGGTGCTACGTCAATAACAGAAGCCTAATGAGGTGGTGACACTCCTGGCAGGCCATGGGACTCCTGGGGATGCAGGCATAGGCAGGCTTGGGTTTCACACGGACACAAGCGCAGCACACGCACACACCGATACTTCTCATCTTGCACATAGTACGCCCCCGCCCCCCCACCGCGGAAAAACATGGACTTTTTTCCCAGGGCTTATCAGCATTGGCTAAGGGGCAGCCATGCAAGGGAATAAAAGGGCCATTCATAGGGTGATGTTTAAACAAAAAACAAACCTCATCATTTTACTCTAACCACATCCTCCTGTAGCAGAACACCCCCGACCTCCCCCACCTCACCCCACCCCACCCAGGGGAATCATGTCATGCCGACGGTACACACTTTGAGCCTTTGCATCGTTGCTCTGCCGTGCTTCGGGATCCACCGCGAGTAATTATGTTCAAATGTGTTGTATGGTAGGAGCTGCTCTGTGAGGGGAAGGACGGGGGGGGGCGAGCGGGGGAGACCAGGGAAACCGCTCTGCTGCTGTGAGCGAGCACATCTGCAGACGTCGTTGTAGGAAAAATGGACAGATAGCATAAAAACAGACACAGATCCACTCGGATACACAAACTTAAATGGGTTGTATCCCTCTCTCCCCTTCAAGTGTGCGCACGCACGCGCACACACACATGAGAAGAGGCTAAGCTTGAGGAAATAAGACAAAATTAGAGAGCAATAAAAAGCTCTGATAGAAGGCATTGCAGCGGTGTTGTTATTTCCATGGCGCCAAATTGTTATTTAAATACCCTCATAACTCTTCCCAGACAAAAGGTGGAGCCACTTTCTGAGAATTTTCTGGAACATTCAGTGCTAGAAAAGCGTGGCCCTAAACTTCACCTGAAACTCGCACGCGTGGAAAGGAAAGTTTTGGAAGGAAGACTTGCACGCTTCATTACCGTCCGTTCATACGTAACTCCAGCACTCTTAACCGTTTACATCATAAATTACAACCAAAACCTCTGCTTAAGCTTTTGTCGAACAGCTCTGATGCATTACCCATATCAATTATTTTGGTCCAAGTTTCCGTTCAGTGTAAACCAGTAATTTGCTGTTAACCTGTGAGGCACTGAACAACTACTTACTGAACAATACCATGCAGTGCTTGATTATTTAATAACGAGAGACTGGACACGGAGGACTGGTGATCTGATGTATGCCACTATTCTTATGAAATCCAATTCTAAACAAATCTAATTGAAACTGGCATGTCATGGTCAACATCAATGTCATGTATGACAATACCATAGAGGCCCTGTTTAAGTGAGTGTTTCAAATCTCTCTTACAAAAAATAAAATAAAATAAAAAATGTGCAAATTGAAAGCGGTCGTGAGGTTGCGTCTTCTCCCTAGTGTACGCTGCACTCAATGTAGATTGACGAGAGATACGTTCTCGTCTAGACAGCAGATCTCACGGATGCGTAGTCAAATTACGTGCTTAGCTCATACATTGCTGGTCCTCAGCCAATATAAAGCAAAGGGGGGGGGGGGGGGGTACAAACCTGACACCTGTATGTGCGTGCGTATATCCAGCGGAGATTTCCCATAAACTGCACCTAACGATGACTGTGAGCCCGCTGTGTCCTTGGTGTGAACAGATTAGTTTTATAATCTAGATTAAAGTCTAGATTCAATAAGTGTTGCAGAACGTAGATATGTCTCTTGTGTCAGCAGGGCAATGGCAATAGAAAATACCAGCAGCACTGCACAGCAAAATAAAGTCACTGATGCATAAACGCCATCAGAGAGACACAAATCATTTTGGAAATGACGCTTTGGGAATTGAATTTGAAGTTTCCATCACACCAAACAAGAACAGGCACACAAAATAAACATTGACAGACCTATACAGCCAACCAATGTCCAAGAAAAGTTTTCCATCATTGTATTTCATTGTTTACTTTTATTGTTCAAGTGTTTGCACTTCATGGATGAATACAGCTTTAGTCAAAGCTTGCAGTCCGAAAGAAAGAGATGAGAGACTCCAGTGACTAAGGGTAAAACCTCGTGTTTACAGTCGTACAGCGAGGCTCAATTAGAGTCCCCACTAATGAGAACTTGGACACAGTCGAATGGATAGGTCAGCTGCAGGGTCAACACATTAGACTGGCTTTGGGGGGGTGGGGGGGGGGGGAATGCAGACGAACCGACATGAATGATCAGTGCTTTCTTCCCTTTTGCCCAGGCTAATAGCAAGCATCTGTATCAGTGATAAATGCTTCGGCAAAAAAAGGTGAGCCTGGGTTACAAAAACATTCATGAGCAACAGCAGCTGCCTGTCTGCCAGTTGGTCCTGAACCTAGATAATGCACTTCTATTGAGTTTAATCAACCCTGTCAACTCTTCTCCCTCTCCCTCTCTCTCTCTCTCTCTCTCTCAAAAATAAACACAAGGGGCTCCTGGTCATCGATTTCCCTGACGTGTTCACCAATTAAAATGGATTAAAGAAACAAAACAATGGAGAAGTAAATTGGGTGGATACTTATGTAGTTGGCTATTGAAAGGCTTCGTTTTTCAATGTCAAACTTGATAGTATAATCAACATTATTAAAACATGCTGTTTTGGGCACCCAGTTGTGTCCCATATCCATACTTTTTTTTTTAGAAATGCGTCTCTTTGATTGAGTCAGTAGCAATCTATGCTCTGAGAAGTTTGTGTATAGGATGAGCAGTGTGTGTGTGTGTGTGTCCGTGTGTGTGTGCGCACGCGCGCTCAACAGTTGTTGACAGGGGCTAATGGAGAGCTTCCGAGGAAGAGATGAGGGCCCTTATCTGGAGTGCGTCTGACAGAGCGTTGAAGAGGCCCTTGTGTGAACTATGTCCGCTGCAAGAACTAAATAACGTATCCGCTGCCATGAACTGAATAATGGCGACGTGTCACTTGCCTCATTTCATTTTGCGTACATGGGTGTAATGACCGTCTGTCAGCGTGCGTGCGACATCCTCGCGTATCCAAACAGAGGAAGCTGGTACCTATATAAAGGCCGATTGATTGCAGAAATGTGTGTCAGCGAGGCAGGATGGGGCCGCGACCGCGTTCTAATCCCACACACTCCCAGCAAACCCCCACAAGTGGACCTCTGACCTGCCCATCAGCCCACATGTTTAGAGTTTCACTGCTCCAGAACCAAAACAGATGGGGGTCAGGGGGGGCCCCCGGGGGCCGCAGGGCTCGGGGGCTCCATGCCCATTATTCCACAGCCTGGAAGAGCATAATTCGGTAGCGCGTTGCGCTAAAGGGGCTCAGGAACCACTTCTGGGTTTTATGCTTTATTTTATCTGTCAGGTTATGATCCAACCACAGGCCCACTGCCTTCCGAACGCAGACCACTTTATTACAGGCAAGCGGTCTTCCTGACTTCTCTTCGCTCTCGGTCGTCGCTCAATCCAGAGCGAGACGTAGTAAGTTGTTTCGTCTCGTCTAATTTCCTCCGCGCAGATTCACCGGAATCGGTGCACCGACGATTCGAGGGGGTAAATACTACACAACAGTGAACTGGACGAATGACAAGCAGATCGTTATCCGTCCTGTGCAACTTTTTATTGTAATCCCTTTTATTATAAATTGGCTGGGTTTCTGACTCCTGACATTGCCCCTCGGTGCACGGTGTCACTGATTGTCAACATGCATACTTCCAGGGCGAGTGGAGGAGAGAATTCACTGTGCACATTTATGTAAGAAAACACCCATGTCCGAGTGGTCATGAAACACCCAGCACCACTGGCAGAGAGCAGAGGCTAACATAAAGCCAACACGGGTCTAACCCGGGGCTAATATTGGTGGTAGATGGAAGTGCTATAAAGTAAATGGTATAGTAGCTGTCCAGCTGTGTTGTCATGTAAAAGGGGCACAGTTATTTACTGTTGCCGACTGCATTTCCCCCCTGATTTTCCTGCGTTCCTCTCCTCTTTCTGGATGTGCTGTTGTCCATTTCGGGGCACGTTGGAATGGCTGTGGGAAAGTCTGAGGGCCAGATGGAAGCCCTGGAAGCTGCGATATTTTGAGGCAGAGAAATACGCAGGCTATGAAATCTTATATATATTTCAGCCAAACCGCTCCTCCCTGCAAGACAAGCCATCCAGCAGGAGGACATGTCAGACCCAGTGAATAATCACTGGGAAAATAGTCCGGCTATAGGAGCACAGAGCCTCCAGACATTCTCAGACTATATTAGGGCTGCAACGATTAGTCGATTAATCGATAAGTCGATCGAAAGAAAATGAATTCAATCAAATTTTTGTAATTGATTAATCGTTTAGGTCCTTTATCAAGTACAAATACTAAAACTAAATTGGCTGATGCTTCAGAAATTCAAATGTTTGGTTCATGGATCATTATATAATGAATACTTTAGTTTTTCTTGGCTGTTTATCAGATAAAAGCAATCACATTTAAGACATCACTTTTGACTCTGGTAAGATAACTGTGATGGCATTTGTTATTATTCATTACATTTTCTAGAATAGATTGATCGATTACACGAAAAAATGTGTGTTAGATTAATCGACTACGAACATAATCATGAGTTGCAGCCCTATCTGACGACGCCTGCTGAATTCCTCACTTCAACTGTTGTGTAACGTCTCTGAGACATTTGTATATTAATGACGTTTCAAACAGTCATTTAGAGCAATGCAGTAAGACATTTTTTTTTTAAGGCTGTCTTGTTTACATAAACTCTGATTATGTTGTTAAGCAAAGCAGAGTCAAACCCATTTGCACTGTGTTTCTTCCCTAATCTAAACAACACCCTTGTTGATTCTGATTTAATGAGCTCTCAGGTTATGGCCCCACTCGCAGCTGCTGATACCGGTAAAAGCCAGTAGACCAAAATAGTGCTATATTTACCAGCTGCTATATGTTCAATGTTATTGAACACCATCCTAACTGCAGAGTTACCAAGCAACAACAACAACATAAGCAAAATTAGGGGAGATGGGGAAAGATGAAGAAAGAGAATAGGGAACCTGTGAGTAAACTCAAAGCCACTGCAAAGCCAGTGGCAATGCAGATACACAGCCCTGTGTGTGTGTGTCTGTGTGTGTGTGTGCTCACTCGTGTGGATTGCAAGTGTGCCTCTACAGTACTTAATTATAATTGATATTCACCTCCGCCTCAACAAGCACTTAAGAGCCACATCTCCACACTCTACAAGCTTGTGATCGTCATTTGTTGTCATAGACTGACATGAATAAACAAACCACCACTTCTACCCCTATGAATGTCTACAGCTTGAGTGTACAGAGGTTGGGTAACACAATCGAGCGAAAGGAGAACAATGGGTGCCGCGAAGGACCAAATTCCTAACCGTTAATACCCTGGCCATCACGCTAGGACGCAGTGTGCACCACAGCCTCGCTTGCTGTTTAACACAATCCCCTCCCCAGGTCTGCTGTGAGTCGGTGCACCATCTGTTCCGGGCTACACAAGCTCCTTGACAGAGCCTGGCCCCGCCAACATTGCATTCATCATTTGAATTAGGAGCGGAAAATAGTACGTGTTGTTTGCAGTCTGACGGCTTCTCCCCCCCCACTAGGTTATTTGTGCCCCTGTCTCCTGTTGACGGGAATTAGACGCACCCTTCCGACCGACCCAGGGTGCAAGGCGACGGATGGGGATGATGCAAAGTAACAGGGAAGGGGGACAAAAAAAAGAGGAGCAGGATGGTGTCTTGAAGGAAGAGAGAGATGGGGGGGGGGGTACGGAAAATAGTTATGTGTTACCAGAGATAATAATAAGAAAAAATAAAGAGCATAGAAAAACAGACAGGACAGCATGAGGTAGAGCTAAGAAAAGCTCTGTAGAGAACGATTAAGCTAGTGGAACTGCTCCATCTAAGGGAGAGGCAATGTTCTCATTCTCAGAAAACTGAGCCAGGGTTGTTTTTTTTTAAGGGGCCCCGTCCCACTTTCTCTCGCTATAACTATCTTCATCCATCCTGCCGTCTATCCTCGACCTTGTGATAGACGCTCTGTTTCCACTGTTCGGCTTCGAATGCCTTTCACAGGTTGACCACAGGAATGCCTTTCACGGGTTGGGGATGAATGCGAGAGGGAGGAGACAGGGCCTTGAGCTCGAAAGGGAAAAAGAAATCACAGCCAGATCATAGCCGCAATCAGACGGGCAGAGAGAAGAGGAGAAAAAGAGACGGTGATACATGACGAGGCCGATATGATACAGAGATGGAAGATATGGGTAGTGATGGGGGTTGAGTGGCAGTAGGTAGAGCAGATGAGGCAGAGTTCTCAAGGAAGATGGCCACTTCTGAACCCCAGAGTTGTGATGGAGTGGCTCTCAGAGGGAGACTAGAGGTGCTTGTGGGGTTTCGACTGTGGACTCCCAGCTGAGGTCACCTGAGGTTTCACGGTAGGGGAGGCGTTAGCTTCTGCTAAAGCCATTAGCCAAAGTGCTGAGGTCAGAGAGGATACAGTACCTGGTTACACTGTCTGGGATGTCTACTGGTGGAAAAACACACACAAACACATGTAGATGAATAATGTCTCAAGGTGGGAACTCCATGAGTACAGCTATTCAATCATACATTTTGACACACAGACATAGACAAACACACAAACACAGCAGATCTGTGTATTTTTCCAATATTGAGCCTAGTGACAGGAGTGGCAGTATTCATGAGAAACCACAATGTTGTCATATGAAAAAGGCCCCAGTCTGAGGGAGGACTAATGATGGCGTGATGTTACAAGACTTCCACTTCTGCACTGTCCATGGAAAGGCCCAGTGTTAATGTTGGTGGGCGTGTGTCTGTATGTGTGTGCGTGTGCGTGCATGTGCATGTGCATGCGTGTGATGCAAAGCTGGTTTTGGCGGAGATCAGACAGAACCTTGTGGGCAGTGGAAATTAGTTGGTCCTTTAATTAGAACGTATTGGCCACAATTCATCCCCAGAGCAAAAAGCACATCATTTGGTCCACTGGGTCTGTGTCTGCTTATAATGTTCAACATATTGTAAGTACACTATACAACGCCTCTCCTGTGGAGAGGCGTTATATAGTGGGTCATTGTGGAGTCACGCTGTGTCGTAGACGATATGTTTAGTAAACCTGCCTGACTGGAGTACCTACAGCAGTACTTTACCCCTGTGGTGTTGAGGATGGAAATAGATGGATAAGCAAGACCAGCTGTAGGGGCAGCCAGGGGCTGTCTTTCTACCCAATCACGTCACTAGAAGTCGAGCGGTATGATGGAGGAATGAATCTCAAAGAAAAGAGAAATAGAGGAGGATGGCCTTGGATCCGAGGAGAAAGTGTTTTAATTTGAAGACGCATACCGAAGATAACGCGGTGCCAGAAGGCCTGGAAGGGGAAAGGCTAGTAGTAGGAGTGTAGTGCTTGGTGATCAACTGAGACACAAAGCAGACGCAACGAGGTGGTGGACGAAAAATTAAGTTTTTTCCTTCCCCCTGCTCCACATACACAACTCGCAACAGTTTAAATCAGATTCAAACAAGCTAAATTGGCTACTAGCCGTTTACTGTACCTATTCCAGACAATGACAACATTAACTGTGAATCTGTAATGTTTTCGATCCTTGATCATTAAAATGGTAGTTAGGTACTTAGTTAAACACACACACACACACACACACACCTGCTCAATATGCAATCTTTGTTACCAATTCAAAGTTAAACAAAGCACTGGTTTGTGTGTTGACTGTTCTGCAGGGAGGTCCAGAGGAAACAACATCAACCTTTTCCATCCATCCATCCGTCCATTCATTCTGTCCCCCCATCATCATCAGCATCAGTCAGGCCAGCTAGCGGAGCATCGTAGACTGCAGCAGCCATGCAAGGGGTGATGTGGAGCCTGTATGCCCTGCTATGCCTCTGCCTCTGGGAGCAATGCTCCTGCCGTGGCCGCAGGACCAAGCGAGCTACCGAGGACGACGCCAAAAAGTGTTCCTACACCTTCATGGTGCCCGAGCAGAAGATCACAGGTGAGATTACCAGCAATATTTTCTTTGACATTTTCATGAATAGTTTTGTAATATAGTAAGTAGTTTGAATTAGGCTCGATCACTTCACGATGGCAAATCACAGCAACGCTTAACGAAGATACCCTGTGAAACACATCTGTACTCAGGCCCCATCTGTGCCAGCGCCACGGGCCCCGAGCTAGACAAAGAGAGAGTGACTCGCATTGACATCTCGGACGTGCGGGAGGTGCTGAACAAGCAGCGGCGTGAGATCGAGACTCTGCAGCTGGTCGTGGACGTGGACGGCAACCTGGTGAACGAGATGAAGCTGCTGCGCAAGGAGAGCCGGAACATGAACTCCAGGGTGACGCAGCTCTACATGCAGCTGCTGCATGAGATCATCCGCAAGCGTGATAACTCCCTGGAGCTGGCCCAGCTGGAGAACCGTGTCCTGAACGTGACCTCTGAGATGCTGCGCTTGGCCTCCAGGTACAAGGACCTGGAGTCTCGCTTTGCCACCATGGCTGGCGTGGTCAACAACCAATCCCTTCTGATCACTGCCCTGGAGGAGCAGTGCCTCAAGACCCTGGGCAACAGAGAGCTTCCAGCGTCGCCACCGCTGGTACAGGTGGTGCCGGAGAACTTGCCGGTCAACAGTCGGTTCACCAATGAGATCCACAGGCACCACAACAACCGAGCTTTTGCTCGGGGGTCACCCTTGGAGTCCCCAACGGCAAGCCCGTATGGAATCAACCCACCTCCTCAGGGGACACTCAGCTCAGACGGTATGTATATAAACACATGTTGGGAACATGGGGATGACGAGATTCATCGTTAACTAATAAAAGGCCGATTTGCAGTTGTTTATTAACTGGAATGTCTTCCGTGTCCCTAAAGGACTGCAATCGCAAATTAAATTTATTGTTTTGCCTGGTAACACTTAAGACCAGTTGGCTCATCCTCATCATGCCAGGAAAGCAGTGAAATCATACATTACTCTGCTTTCTTAATAGACAGCTGTACTGGCTGCACTTCAATGAACATATGGAGTGAGTTGGTGCGATGTCATTTGCGATGGGCTGCGGGAGCCTGCTCTTATGTATGTGTTACGTATTTTTGAGGGGGTTTTAAGGACATGTTTTAATGGGTCTTTCTCACAAAATAGGATTTCTTGGCTGGGCTATCTGTGCAGTAGACAATATATATATATATATATATACACACGGATAATACCCAGACAAAAACTATAGATCACTGATAAGCTCCTCTGAGTTGGGAGAGCCTCAGAGACACTCTGGCTCAACTGACCATGAACCCAGAAAAACTCTCAATTAGACACCTGAGTCAGGCATTTTCCTGCACAAAGGACTATATTTTACTATACTATATTTCAACAATATAGTGTTGCTTGAAGTCAAAGCCGTATGACCGCAATCTTATTAGCCTATGGAAGGTTGGTTCTGTTACTGAAACAGATGGCTGAGTGGATTAAAGCACTCACACTCATGAAGTCAGCCACATGCTACTAGTGGTAATCCAAATTTGGAATAGATATCAATTTACACATGTCATAATAACCATGATATAACATTTGTGATCATTTTCTACTGTACACAATTGCCATGTTTGAAAAACACATGGATCCATCATAAGTTCATACAAACATAAAACATTTTCCTTAATGAAAGAAAATGTTATATTATAAGCATGATTACCATCCCTACCAAATACGCCCAACTCCTAGTACACAAAGTTTATTTCAGTGTCACTCCTGACCAAAAAAAAAAGTAGAAAGACCAGGACCAGCTCCCGGCACTGTGCCCAGTTGACAAACGCACTACAGCACTAGTTTGATTGAAAGCCAGCTCCAGAGCTTGGACCAGAGCGCATAGACCTCCTCCAAGGTATATGGCCCTGACTTCCTGCACTCATAATAACATAACTATGCCTGAACTTGGAAAAAAAGCTGAAAGGGTTGTAACGCGGCACAGGCAGCACTTAGATACCATCCATGATGGGAAATAGGACCTAAGGGGAGGGATTGCATGAAAAAAAAGTGAAGAGCAGGGAAAATGGCTGGGACTTCACTTAATGCGGACAAGAGGGACTCTGTACTAATGCATATTTCTACTGTGGCTCTTTTATATAATGGTCCTCCCTACCACAGAGCTCCGACTTCAGATCTGTATTGGTCCTCTTTAGTTTTGCAGAGTGAGACGTGACTCTTCCACTTTGTGGTGAGATTACCTGTCTGGAAACAGTGAGAGACACGGCTAAATCTGTTGCTGGCTCACTGATTAGCTAGTTTTCCTTTGGCCCAATCTTTCGTCACCCTTATTGTCCCTGATTCAACCTCAAAGTGTGCAAGTTCTTCAGGAGTTAAAAAAGTAAACGAGTAACATAAAAGTGAATAGAAACCACATAGGTTTTAGACGATGCATAAAATGCATTTAATTGAACCACTTTACTTGACTTTGAAGCCAGCTGGGCCAGCAGGATATGGTGGGAGGTTAGTTTACCAGGCCTGTACAACCACATGAAAGTTGATGTTATGTCTCCATTCGTTTCTATAATGGAGGTAGCCAAATCGCTACATCTACATTTGTGGGTTTTGTAGCTGGATGTCCATCACAAGACCTAGACAAAAAATATCCCAGAAACCATTGTTTGCCAAGAGTAGAGACGCCAGCTCAAAAGAGACTATTCCACTAGCAGTTTCTAAAAATGGCTGCTGATCAAGCCATTGTTCAGCAGTATGTTAAAAAAATATTGCTCCAATAGCAAATATCCAACGACAACCATTGATTGAAATCGTCTACATCCATTCATCATAAAACACCATTGAACAAATATCTTTCCACCCCCATCCATGTTCCTTGTCGGCAGCCTCGTATGTTCTTGTTCACTCTGCTGTTACGGAAACATCCATTCATGACACTAGCTTACCGTCGTGGCCAGGGTTTTACGGTGCAAACTAAGACACACCGCCCCGGGCTCACGCCGAAAAAAAAAAATGGATCCGAGTTTCTAGGACATTAGCCGTATGGAAGTCATCCATTTGGAGGAGCGCCAAGACACCGGGTGGGCAAATGCTGCACCTCAATCCTTTCTAGTGATAAGAGCATCTCCCTTGGCTAATGTAAATGAATGACAATTAGTTGGCCCGAGTTTCTGGCCTTTTTCCCACTTCTATTTTGAGAAGTTTGGAAGAAAAAAGATAAATTCAACAGCCTGTGTCTTCGTTGTTCCGGTGATCTCTAATAGGTTCTCTCCTGTGTAGGACTACTTACTGTAAATACACACTGCAAAAACCACAGTTTGGTCCAACAGGGCCTTATTCAAACCATAAGGGTGTACATGTCTGCATTTATATTAACCTCAATCTCTGACCGCCATGTTTAGACAGTCTGGCATAACATGAATGGAGGTGTGTGGAGGGCATTGACAGAGAGAACGGTGGGACCCCTTACCCAGGATAAAAGGCCGGTCTGATGGAGATATATCGTTACTACATAAATACAAGGCTTGTGTTAGTGGGGTGTTTAGCTATCTGTAATGAGCTTTACAGTGGGTCCCTGTGTGCTCCCACACTGAGCTTAGGGAAATCATCTTCCCTAGTCCTCGAGACCCCAGAGGCCTCCCTACACAATGCTCGTCTTCATCCTGGTTCAATACACATCATTCACACCGGGAAGAGAAGGGAAAATATGCTGGATTTTGGTCAGGCGGCTTCAGACCTGGATGCAGTACTAACTCACTACTTTGTGTACAGAAAAATAAGTAGGAGAATCCATATTCATGCAAAAAGGTGCATAATAATTATGTTTTCATTACTTATACAGTCACCACAAATTTCTGTAAATCTTTCTTGATGCTAAATCGCCCCAAAATCAAAAGGCTTTTTTTTATTACCTCTGTTCACCATCTGAGAATAGTAATGATGACTTTAGCAGGACCACTGAAAGGGGAGACATCTTGTTCTGCTCTAGGTTTTATATGCATATATAGTAGTCTCACAGTGTCTCCCCTAATCATATGACATAACTACAGTGAATTTGTGGAAAGGAATTGGAAGAGTTATTTTTTTATGACTTTGACCAGGTCATGTTACAGCTGGTCCAGCACTTACAACCTTGTGCCACATTTTCAAATTTGGCACCATTAAAATAAAGTCTAGATATAATCAAATTTTTTGTGATTATATTATATTTAACCAGCAGACAGGTTAATGTACCGTTTAAATAATTTAACGCTAATCTACTATCCATCCCGCAAACTGTTTTTATAACCCTTGACGTAAATAATGACGATACAAACAACTACTTGAATTATGTTTCCCCCCCCCTCCACGCCCCCACCAACAACATACAAACTGAAGGTCCTTTCAAGGACTGCTTCCAGGTTCGCCAGGCAGGCCACAGCACCAGTGGGATGTATCTGCTGAAAATGGATGGCAGCGACCGTCTGGTCCAGGCTTGGTGTGAGCACGGCCTAGACAACGGAGGATGGACCGTGTTGCAGCGGAGGAAAGATGGCTCCGTCAACTTCTTCAGAAACTGGGAGAATTACAAGGTAGGGTTTCGGACACACACACACTCAGAAATAAGATGTCTGTGAATGATGATACGAGAATCAACTCACTGGGGGAAATTAGAGCCTGGAGAGACAGCTTGGTATACTTAATGGAGAAATATAATTACCCACCCTTCAGCCACTTAAAACCTGCCAGTGTCTTCACCGTCATAATAAAAACCCTTCCACAATGGCCAGCCATAACTGGAGCTCTGCCCATCTCATCAGCATCTCATTTTGAGGTTGCCAATAAAATACAATCTCCTTTAGTGCAGAAAGCTGGACAATACATCACATTTTTAAAAGAAAAGAAACAATTGACAAACTAAACAGGCAAATGCACGACTTTAAAAACTATTAAGAATGCATTTTTATACATCAAACAAGAAGCCCTTGTGGGCTGAGAAGTTAACCATGGTCTTTCCCGCCTCCTCCGCCTCTGTAGGAAACATCCCTCTCCCTATGTTTTTAACAACCAGGGAGATGGGACACAGGATCGAGCAGGACAGGCCAAAGGGGCATTGAGGAACAAAGCCGTTTTGTTTGCAGAATGACAAATGGCTTGCATGGCTCTTAACTGTATCCATTATTATGAAGATGTTCTTCTTGATGTTAAAGAAAACCCCAAAGAACTATGCATGAGCCATATATTAAAAGCAGTCCTAAGTCAACCATACTGAGGGCTAGACATATTTGTCAGGTAACTACCATCTACCTTCCATTCATAAATGCAATTTACTTACAATTTGCTATTTATGTGTATGTGTTTTATTATTATTTATGAGTATGTGTGTGAACACGAAAAAAGTTCAAAGCTGGTTTTCAACCAAGTATCTGTGCACGTGTCCCCCTTCGCAGAAAGGCTTCGGGAACATAGACGGTGAACACTGGCTCGGTCTGGACAACATCTACAACCTGGGGAAACAGGGTGACTACAAGCTGCTGGTGGAGCTGGAGGACTGGACGGGCAAGAAGGTGTACGCAGAGTACAGCAGTTTCCACCTGGAGACCGAGAGCGAGGGCTACCGCCTGCGGCTGGGCACCTACCAGGGCAACGCGGGGGACTCCCTCACTAGTCACAACGGCAAACAATTCACCACGCTGGACCGTGACAAGGACGCATTCCAAGGTGCAAAATAGCTAGTGAATTAAAACATTTTACCAGCCACTCAATAGATTACCATTGTTTTTTGGCTGGTGAGTGAAGCAAAAATATACCAGCCATGTATTTTACCTGCTTTTGGCTGGTGGCAGGTGATGATTTTGTGCCCTGACGCATTGTCAGGTAGAAAGATGGGCCATTAGGAAGCCTTGATGGCAAACATGTCAACTTAGGTAACGACAGGTCTGGTTAGTTACAAGTATCAAATGAGCTTTACAGGCCCATGTTGACAGGGCAATTAGGGCAACGCTCAGCCCCAAGTCTTCAAATTGGCAAAGAAATCTTTCTTGATATATACAGGAAAAACATGTTCTGTCAGCAAAGCATCCGAAATGAGGGATCAGTGTGAAGGCTACAGCGGTGTTCTGCTTCAGTCGCAGCTTTACTAATCGCCCGCCTCTTTATTTCCCGTTTTCTTTAGGTAACTGTGCCCACTTCCATAAGGGCGGGTGGTGGTACAACGCCTGTGGTCAAACCAATCTGAATGGGGTATGGTACAGCGGTGGCATCTACCGCAGCAAGCACCAAGATGGAATATTTTGGGCAGAGTACAATGGGGGCTCCTACTCACTCAAGACTGTCCGCATGATGATCCGGCCGATTGACTAAGTCTCGGGATGATGGCCAATTGTATGCCTTTGATCTTTTTTACGAAGAGTAGGAAGGAAAGCTGTACTTCCATGGCCGGACAAATAAGGACTCACACACCCACACAGTGAGGTGGCAAACGTTCATTCGGATAGCGCTCCAATGCTGAGATCCAAGCGGGCGCCGTTTGCTCTCTTTTTGTAGCTCGTTGTGGGGCCTCAACAGTGAGAGCCAGTCTGCATTAATGGGACCTTCCAGTAATCTTCCCAGGTGTAATTTTCTACCCACTAATGTTAAAATGTAATGTGTAATTGGGGACATCAGCAATAGTCAATACAACAGCAATTTATTCTGAGCAGCTAATGCAGGTGAGTCATTCAAAAGTGGTATTAACCTGATAACAAGCTACTCAGGAGACTTTGTACTAGCATGAAAAGTTATTCAATTTTAAAACTGTGTTGCCAGATGAAATGTAATATTGGACAATCAAAGAGACTAATGACAGGCCTACATGGGCCGCCTGGTGCTTCAAATACTACTGGTCTCAAGGGTTTGGATTTGTCCATTGAGCTTTCCCACAATTACGACCAGGAAATGAACTCCTGAAACAATCTGATTGTCTATTGTGTGGGTACAGCTGAGCTGGCTTAAGTATGTAAATATCTTTGGCATTTTCATGAGAGGTAATTTAAGAGGTACTCAGGCCTATTATTCCCATTTGTCTCAAGTAACCGTTCCCTTCTGTTATTTATCAGTGTATTTATATTGAGTATAGTCCATCCAATGCAACTTTTTATTAAAATAAGTGTTCACAATCACCAATTCTAAGCGCCCAAGGACCTTACCAATATGCATTAAACCGCGCACACATACACTTTAATTTTCTAATTTAAAAGGCTCATTTGAACTGGCTTCTAATTTCAACATCGACAGGTTGTCGTTTCTCATGCTTTAGAAGATGACCATGCGTAAGAGCCCTATTCTAATAAATGAGTCTTAAATATACAATACTAATTGTATTACTGTTGGATAACAACGTTTTAGCAATGCATTGACTATTCTATGCCATTCCCCTAAACCTGCATACAAAAAGTATAGTGTATAGTATAGTGTTAGTGTTTTGGAAATTAAATACTCAGTATTACTCACTAAAATTAAATATAGAAATAATGAAAAGAAGATCTAGACTAATAAGAATTCATGACAACAGGAACAGTGCATTAGCCTTCTGATTAAAAGAGCTTAAAGCTGTCCAGGGATTGGAAAATATTACCAAACAGCTGCTGATTTATATGTTTTGCTCTGGGGGATAGAGGGATGGAGATGAATGGCTAAAGTCTGGGCAATATATTGTATTTAAACCGTTTAAAAGCCATACTGACTTTTACACTGCAACATGCTCCCCCCCCAAGCACAAAGCAAACCAAATAAAAATATTATCTTTTACTGCCAATAAAATTGACTATTTTGAAAAACTTTTAAAGAACATAATACTTTAAAACTAAAAAAATTGACAGTTGCCAAAAAATAGATGGGTGCAGAAAGAAGTAAGAAAAAGCTATGAACATGTAGTACGAAAAAGGCAAGAGAAACCCAATGAAACCAGGTGACCGTAACTACAAGCAACGGCAAGGTTGGGGGAAACAAACAAGGTGTGGGGACCAGAGGAGAAACATTCCTTCCACATAAAACCCTTGAGTTCCTCTTCCACTGAAACATATATCCTGAGATGACTGCCCCCCTCCTCCCCCATATCCTCTCCCTCTGAGGGGCTGTAAGTCAGCACAGAGCGAGAGCGAGAGAGAGAGAGACAGAGAACGAGAGAGAGAGAGAGCGAGACACATAACGAGAGAGACAGAACGAGAGAGAGAGACAGGAGAGAGAAAGGCACAGAGCGAAAGAGAGAAATCCTCAGCAAAACACAGCAGGAGAGATTAATGCACACGTATAGCCTCCACATCTGGATACACAAACGCATACACATGCATGCATGCACGCACACACACAACCCTATGCTTGCCAGCACCACTGGCGGTATGGAATATGCAGTCAGATGGACGTGGGCTGGGTCAAGGCCAAGCTGTTGTATTGGCTACTGATACTGCCTATATAGGTCATGGAAAGAATTGGAGAAATTTGACGTTCTCAGAAACAGACAGCATTAGTTGGCTCGCCAGCCCTCGACTTTCCATTACTTTTCCCTTCGCTCGCTCACTCGCTTGCTCAACACAGCTACACCGAAAGTTGTGCCTCATGGCCAGAGCACGTTTCTGGCCTTGGCTAACCTTTCAACTCGACAGCCAGGCCCACTCGGCCTGTCATTAACACGCCCGTTTACAGCATCCACAGTGAGACGCTGCGGTGGTCTTTTGAAAAAAAAAATGACATCTTTGTGGATAAGGACCGCGTGTTGGTAGTTGCACTGAAGGCTCTTTGTGCTTCGTGATTAGCGGGGACCAGGAGCACGCTAATCTGTGCCTTTAACAGACGAGCGCCTGTGGCACTAGAGGACAGCAGGAGTTGTGTCTGTCAGCACCAGTCACTTGTATCACTCTCTTTCACACACACACACACACACACACACACACACACACACACACACACACACACACACACACACACACACACA
>JAOPJI010000016.1:1839661-1852294 GCA_027122695.1 Merluccius productus
GTGTGTGTGTGTGTGTGTGTGTGTGTGTGTGTGTGTGTGTGTGTGTGTGTGTGTGTGTGTGTGTGTGTTTTATTACATGAAGTACAGCTGCTGCATTATTGGCACTGTTGGATGATTTTTTTTTTTTGCACGTCTCATTAAAGGGGTACTGTCACGCTTGGCTATTTTCTAATACAGGATGATACAATTTTCGTCACACCACAACAGTGTATGAAGCTGTATTCTCCTATTTTAGGAAAACAGCAGAGTGATTGTGATTGTTCTCATGTAATTCAGATGGCCTTAATACAACCTGAGCAAATTGTTTGGCAAATTGCGCTACGATATCCATCTTTATTTAAATACGGCCCCCTCATATCAGACAGCGTGGTCCATTGTAAGACCACAACAATGTCATCGGGTGGTGAATGCGTGTGGAATCGTAGCGGCGCCGGTCTCACTGTGGTCATCTGTGACCTCTGATGCATACCGCAGTGGGCCGGGTGCGCTGCGCTAGCCAATGCTTGGCCCGCTGATCGTGGACCACAGATGGCAAGACGACAGCACTTGGCTTGCAATGAAAGAATTCATTTTGGATCTCACTTTGTTTGCGGGGTCGTGTTAATAAAGGTTGGAACGTGTTGTTTTGAGTGTGGTAACCTTGTTAGGAGTGTCAATTTGAAAACGCTTGTTGATTCAACAAAGCTTAGAATATTATTTCCATATTGGAAAAACCGATGTTATGAGACCTTTTTTTTAATAGTTTTCTACTATCCAGTCAAATGAAACAAAGGCTTGTTCTTTTTAGATAATTAAAAATATTAAAGCGTCTGCTGTCGTATTCAACACTTGATGTGTGCGTGTGTCTCATTGCAGATCGTGCTGGTGGACGAGGAGGGAGGCGGTGACGATGGGGCCAGCGGGGGACGCTGTCCCGTGGACCTGCAGCTGGAGTGGGTCCTGGGCAAGATGCCCCAGAAGGAGTTTGTGATGGAGCGCGTGGCCCCGGTCCTCCAGCCCCTGGTCCTGCCCCCCGGGCTGACGGTCCGAGATGCCCTGGACAGAGTCCTTCGACTGCCCTCCGTAGCATCCAAGCGCTACCTGACCAACAAGGTCCTTGTTTGTTTGTTGTTTGTTTGTCTCCTTGGAAAAATGAAGCCTTGTGTACAGGCAATGAATAAGATTAGTTTTGTGACATTCTCTTTCTCGCCTTTTTTCTCTTATTCTCAATATCTATCTTTCTGTCTCTGTGTCTCTCTCTCTCCCTACCTCCCTCCCTCCCTTCCTCCTTGTCCTCAGGTGGACCGCTCGGTGACTGGACTGGTTGCCCAGCAACAGTGCGTCGGGCCACTGCACACCCCGTTGGCTGACGTCGCCGTCGTCGCTCTCTCTCCGTTCGGCCTGGAGGGGGCGGCGACTGCCATCGGCGAGCAGCCAATCAAGGGCCTGGTTTCGCCGGGGGCGGGGGCTCGCATGGCTGTGGGAGAGGCTCTGACCAATCTGGTGTTTGCCAAAATCACAGACCTGAAGGTGAGTTGTGGGCCCAAGTTTAAACCCCAAAAGCTGTTTCTAATGTTTCCCATTCAAATAAATGCAACTCTAAATCTCAGAAATCTAGAGTCCAAGAATTGCATATTAAATCCAACAACTGACAACATTAAGAGGCTTTATCTGTAAGATAAAGCTGTCGTGTAGTCACTTTGAACCCAGCAGCCATTTTACTTATTTATCATATGAAGATGACCTGTGTAATATGTCTGCAATCAACCTGAGACTCTTTAATTGACTTTAGAGTCACTTACTTTAATTTAGCTTCAGTTACATATACTGTATATTTTTAGTTTATAGACAAGCCTATGTGTGTGTTTGCCGTGCTCATTAAAGGACGTGAAGTGTAGCGGTAACTGGATGTGGGCGGCCAAGCTCCCCGGCGAGGGCTCCTCCCTGTGGGACGCCTGCGAGGCCATGTGTCAGGTCATGGGCCAGCTGGGGGTGGCCGTCGACGGAGGGAAGGATTCTCTCAGCATGGCCGCCCGGGTCGGCACGGAGACGGTCAAAGCGCCGGGTAGGTCCTACGGCAGTGTGTTTGTGTGGTTTGATCTATATGAGAGGTGGTGTTTGGTTTGTTTGTTTGTTTGGCTTTATCTCAAAAGTGTGTCCACCGTGTTATTTTTTATTTCAGGTGCTCTGGTCATCTCTGTGTACGCCGTGTGCCCTGACATCACAGCCACAGTCACTCCTGATCTGGAGGATCCAGATGGCAAAGGTTAGCTCTCTTGGCTATCTGCCTCTCTGGCTCTCTGTCTTGCTCCCACTTGGCTCTCTGACTCTCTCTCTGGCTCTGTCTCTGTCTCTCTCTCTCTCTCTGACACGCTCTCGCCTTCTTTCGCTGTCTGTGTCTCTTTCTGTCTGTCTCTCTCACTCTCGCCCTCTCTTGGCTCACTGTCTCCATCTCTCTCTCTCTCTCTCTCTCTCTCTCTCGCTCTATCTGTCTCTGTGTCTCTGGCTCTCTCGCTGTCTGTGTCTCGGTCTCACTTCGCCCTCTCTCGGCTCTTTACAGTAAATGGATGATGAAATAAAAATGTGGACATGTACTTGCACTCTTGTTTCCAAGTGCTGCTGACTCCTGACCCTGTCCCCCCCCCCCCCTCCCCCAGGTGTTCTGCTGTGGGTGCCGGTCATGGCCACCCAGCATCGTCTGGGTGGCTCTGCCCTGGCTCAGTGCTACAGCCAGCTGGGAGACCACTCCCCTGACCTGGACCAGCCAGAGCTTCTCTCCGCCTGCTTCAACGCCACACAGACGCTGATTCAAGGTCAGTTTGGGGTTACAAGGCCACTGTATCCACTGCCATCACATTCCCAGTTGGTACCAGAAGTCACAGCTGCCTTGTGCAGCTGCGACCGCCTCAAGTCATAGTGTATTTGTTTATTGATGTATTATTTATTGTGGCAGATCGTCTGCTGAGCGCGGGGCACGACATCAGCGACGGCGGCCTCATCACGTGCTTGCTGGAGATGGCGTTTGCGGGAAACCGCGGGGTCGACGTTGACTTTGTTTCGGACGGCGTCGGAGGTGGGCGTGCCCAAGAGTGTATTAAATGTAATGTTTTGACTCTGACTCGACTCTCACGACGTATGTTGTTGTTAACCTGTGTGCTCTCCGCGTAGCCTTGGAGCTGCTGTTCAGCGAGGAGCTGGGTCTGGTGCTGGAAGCGTCCCGGGAGGATCTCGACGCGGTGTGTCAGCGGTACTCTGACGCCGGGCTGCGCTGCCACCGGATCGGCAGAACCTGTGGTTTCGGACCCGAGGCTAAAGTACGATTCTTTAATTTTTTTTCAGGATTTGGGGATAAAAACCTTTTTTAGTAAATTATTTGTATATTGTAAACTGCACATGTTTTTGATTACTCTTTTGCTTTTGATTCATATTGTTTTTATGTCTACTGTTTATTTTCACTACATGTCATTGTAAATATTGTTTAGTCATGCAGGGCCCCGCTGTAAAGGAGACATTGGTCTCAGACAGGTCTCCCGGCCTAAATAATAATAAAAGATATCAACATCAAGGACCATTGGAACTTAATCTTGATGGAAAGAAAATCTACACAAACACAAGTGATAATTCCCCCCTCCTTTTCCCGCCTTTCAGGTCAGCGTTCGTGTGGATGGACAGGAAGTACTGAACGACAAGCTTCCTGTTCTCAGAGCCTTGTGGGAAGATACAAGTTTCCAACTGGAGCGTCTTCAGACCAATGAGCTCTGTGCTCGACAAGAAGAAGCGGGGCTGAGCAAGCGGACACAGCCCTTCTTCAAACTGAACTTTGACCCCTCTGAAAGGCCCAGCATTAGCCACCTCTGTAAGATTGTACACACGTCCAAACATCTTAGCTGTATGTGTCTGATCTGGACCTGTTACATTTTTTCTCAAATTACATTTTCTTGTGTGTGTGTGTGCAGCTGCAGGTCAGCCCCGGGTAGCAGTGGTTCGAGAGGAGGGCAGTAATGGAGACAGAGAAATGGCGACGTCTCTGCATATGGCGGGCTTTGAGGTAGACACACCACAGACACGGCCCTCTACACAGTCCACCACTTGCCTAATGGGTTTGTGAATGGGGCAAATGGTCCTAATGCACTTAGAAGTATGCTGGTTTTGGATAATGCATTGTACCGTCTTTTGATATTTCAGAGGTTCTTTTAGTCTTTTATTGTCTGATCTTTTGTATCCAAGTGCTGTAAGGGGGCCGATGAAGTACAGTTCAATGTCGTCTAAAACTCGTGGCGTTTTGGTGTGCAGGTCTGGGATGTGAACATGCAGGACCTGTGCTCTGGCTCCCTGAGTCTAGAACCGTTCAAAGCCGTGGTGTTTGTCGGCGGATTTAGCTACGCCGACGTCTTGGGCTCGGCCAAAGGTAAGACCGCCTGCAGAGACCGCCCGCATGCATTACTGCCCTCTGGTCCCGCCTCAGACGACCATTAGTTAAAACTAACTAAAAATTAGTACGGGTGGCATCAGTACATCTCCAACCATGCCTACTATTCCCTTTTTTATGTTTATAAAATATGGATTTCTTATATAATGTAACTTATGTGTCCACCTTTACTCCTGTATTCATATGTACTTTTATTGTGAGGGGTTATGTTTGCATGTGTCTCGCCCTGTCTTGTTGTTGTCTTATTTTATTGCTACTGCCGCAGAACCCAATCGCCCCTCTGGGACAACAAAAGGTCTTGAATGTTAAAAATAGTCCACCAGGAACGGTCCCAATACGTCTTGATGTTTGATCGCAGGCTGGGCCGCCACGGTGGCCTACAACCCGCGGGCCAAGGCGGAGTTTGAGCGTTTCCGCGGCCGGACCGACACGCTGAGCCTGGGTGTGTGTAACGGCTGCCAGCTGCTCGCCCTGCTGGGCTGGGTCGGAGAGGGGCAAGACGAAACGGGTAACAACCCCTTGCTGATATTTTTACTTGCATTGTGATCTCAGGCTTTAAAAGGTTGGTGACCACTGGAATAGACATTTGAATCACTGCCGCTCCCCCAGGGTCCGAGGTCGTGCTGACCCACAACACGTCCGGGAGGTTCGAGTCTCGCTTCGTCAGCGTGGGGATCCAGGCGTCCCCCTCCATCTGGCTAAGGGGCATGGAGGGGTCCGCCCTGGGAGTGTGGGTCGCGCACGGAGAGGGTAGCGTACACGCCGTCATACACATTCACACATTCATTCATTTATTCATACAGAGCAAGATGAGTCAGCAGAAGGACCGTTATTCTGTGCCCTCTCCTGCCCTCTCACTCTCCGTCTGTCTCTCTTTCTCACTATGTCTCTCTCTCTCAGGTCTCATGAAGTTCTCCTCGCCCGAGGCCCAGAGCCAGGTTATCTCAGGCGGGCTGGCACCACTGCGTTACCTCGACGACCAGGGTGCGCCCACGGAGGAGTACCCCCTGAACCCCAACGGCTCTCCCCAGGGCCTGGCGGGACTGTGCTCCCGGGACGGGAGGCATCTGGCCATGATGCCCCACCCCGAGCGCTGCACCCTGGCATGGCAGTGGCCCTGGGCTCCCAGGGACCTCCGCGCCTCCCTCAGCCCGTCGCCGTGGCTACGCATGTTCACCAACGCCGCGGCCTGGTGCGGTAGCAACTAGGCGCATTGCGGTGCTTGAATCATGGGTGGGTGAGGGGTGCTGCTGTCAGTGTGTCGGCTGTGGCTGAGTGCATTGATTAGTACACCTTTTACAGGGCCCCTATTTTGCCACCGGGTGTGACGTTGATTAGTTGTTTGTAGCCAGCCAAAATCTACCCTCTAGTGACATCACAAGTGGGAGTGTTCACCCAGTTGTCTGATGGATCGGTCAGCCTACCAGTTGGTATCGTCCACCGGACAGTCTGGTAGACTGATCTATCCCTCATACATCTGGGTGAACACTCCCACTTGTGATGTTACTAGAGGGTAGATATTGACTTTGATGTTGACTAGCTTGAATTGGCTAATCAGTCACACCTGGAGATAAAATGGCCCTTCAACTCACTGAGGGAGGAGTGCTATAGTCTGGGGTCGGAGACAAAACGCACGTCCTCGGCCCCTTGGATATTTATGACACCGATGACTTGTTTTATGGGCGTGTCTGATGGGTTTGGTCATCCGTTGCATATCACTTTCTTGTACTACTACTGTTGCCATGCTAACTTTTTAGCTTATAGCTATTCAATAGCGCATTACTGTGCCATGCTTAGTGATGACAAATAATGGTAGGATGGTTGTTTTCTGTTTAACACACATTCCAGTAGACAGAGCTGATATTTCCAGTGCTGTAAAAAGCCTGTCTACATATGTCTGTATGTCCCTTGATGAATGTGATTGGTTGTCAAACCTGGCTGTCAATAAATGAATCAATAAATATGAATTTTTTTGTAATAAGATAATAAATAGTATTTAATACAAATATACATGAAGTGACAACACATCCGGTATTTACATACAGTTCATCATCATGTTGCAGTACAGACACATGCACAGACACTACATGGCATTAATCACATGCAATGGGGTTGGGAAGTTAAATAAAAATAAAAATGTGGTATTGCCTGGGTGTTTTTTAGTTTCACAGTACTCCACGCGTTGCTAATGCACTCGCCGACTGGCCTCGTTCTGGCGCCATCTGCTGGTGGATGTTGATAACGCAGATGAGCAGCAGGACGACCACCACAAGGTCATCCAGAATACCAAGCAGTCCGCAGAGAGACTGGTAGGTCTCTAGTGATGATGTCGGTGGTGATGATGATGATGATGATGATGATGATGGAGAGACAGTGTGCAGGGGATGGGACGAAAAGGACACCACAGTGCCCACACAGCACAGGGCCACCCGGAAGAAGAAGAGGCACACCAGACCCCCTACTGCCGTCAGGCCGCGGGCCCACAGGTGCAGGAGGAGCGGGGCGTCACACAGGTAGTCCATTACCTGCGCAATAGTAGGTGCGCAGTAGAAAGCAATGGATCATTGTGTCCAAACTTGAATTATAATTTAAAAAAATATTTTTTGGGGGGGAGGCGTATGACAACTTTATGGAGAAGGAGGGCTTGTTTTATTAGGCCTATTGGTCTGTCTGGTTTGTATGTATAAAATAGGCCTATAGATGCGAGTGGTGTAAACACAGTCACAATATCATTTGCTAGGTCTATTACCTATTCCATGAAACATTTTTGCCTAAAAACACATTTTAAGGTGAAGGTGTAGAATATATACAAATATTTTTAGTCGTTGATTCAAAAAAACAACAAAACTATTATTACCATAGGTTTCAATTCATGAATTCACGTTGTGCTTTCATAGGGAACCTTAGGTGTTGTCTTTTTGAAATATAAGAGCTTTATTGTCGCCGCCGGAGGTTAGAGGCTACACTCCCACAGCTCTTATTGAAGGAGCTCTTTTCAAACAGACACCCCCCCGGTGCCGTCACACAATGATGTGAGTTACGTGAGCGTGTGTAGTCTGTGGTGACATAGGAAACGCACACTGTTGAGAAGCACTTGAAGACCGGGTGTCACACCCACACACACCTCTGAAGATCAGGGTGTGTGTGGGCTATTGAGTGTTCGGTGTGTGAAGTATACTTTGTGTAGTTGTGTGTGTGTGTGTGTGTGTGTGTGTGTGTGTGTAATGAATATACTGACCTTTCTAGGAGCTCCCGAGTAGCGCTTGTTGTAGTCTCTGATGTCCCCCACGACCTCTTTTGACCGCCGGTCTGACTCGCTTTCGCTGAAGAGACGGTGCAACGCGTTGACCTGAAAAGCCACAACTGTTTTGTTACGGTCTTGTCATTTGACGTAATGTAAACGCAGTGTGTGTGTGTGTGTTTGATGTACCTCTTGTCTACAGTTTAAACTTTCAACATGATGTAAACGCAGTGTGTTTGTGTTTGTTATACCTCTTGCCTACAGACAGGGCAGCTGATGGCGCTGAGCCAGGATCCATATCTCCAGTAGGCAATCAGACACGTTGCTGTAGAACGAGATGAGACCAACGGTCTTATGGTCTGTACACTTCCCCATGTGGTATATCTTGAACCTGTCTGTCTGTCTGTCTGTCTACTCGGTTGTCTGCCTGTCTATCTACTTAGTTGTCTGTCTGTCTGTCTGTCCATCCGTATGTCCATATGTCCATACAGCGGTCGTTCTGCCACTGAGGAGCACTCCCATAGAGGTCTAGTCTGGGAGGGAATACCAGTGCACAATGTGTACAATAATAAAAATAAAAAGGTCAATAAAGATCGCTGTATTACAGCCTTTGATAAGTACAGCTTTGTTTACTTTTAGGTGGGACCAAAAGTTAAGAAATAGTTAATTATTACGAGTCCAAGAGACATTCCCCTCTGCTCAAGTCACATGACCACCAGCGTACTGATTCTTCAATAAGTCACAAATCAATGATCGATGATGACTCCTGACCTCTGAGAATCTGCAGAAAATTGATCAATGAATGAATGTATAAATATGATTTTACTTCAACTGTGTTAGTTTATACATACAAATTAAATAAAGTATTTGCTCTGTGTGTGTGTGTGTGTGTGTGTGTGTGTGTGTGTGTGTGTGTGGCTGTGCGCATGTGCGAGTGCATACGTGCGTACAGGCAGGTGTGTGCAATGGGTGTGTGAGTGTGTGATTTCCATTACCGCAGAACAGATGGCCACAGTTTGTGGTGACGGGGAAGTTTGCGGTCTGCAGACACACCGGACAGTGACCATCTCTGTTGCCCATTAATGAGCAGCTTTGAGAAGATGCCTGAAGTAGTAGTAAAGGGAAATTGATTCATATATTAATGTTAAAAAAAAGAGAGGATGGGAAGATACTACCACCACAGATTTGATTGTAAGGAACCAGTTCCATATCAAGTGCTATCCCAAGCAATTGAGTCCAATAGTGTCGATAACCACCTTGATTCTGATTGTATTCGGATTGTAAAATACACACAAACCTGTGACCACATTCATTTGTGGTATTAATGTGCCTCCATGCTGAAGCCTGTATGATAACGCCTGTATGCTAGCCTTTAGTTTTGCTGTCTTGAGGAACTATATTGCTTGGCGGAAGAATGATGATTTGTTTTCAATAAATGATTGCACTTTATGTTGCTTGTTGTGTGTTTATTTTGTGAAAACTTACGTAGTAAGTAGCCTATAGTAACCGTTTTAGTAACCGCTTTTATCAAACGGTTACTAAAACGGTTACTATAGGCTACCTAGTAAGATTTGTTCTCAATGCCTCCTAGCTGTTCTAAAATCAAACCACGGCCTCTGTTGGCTTATTGCTTAAATATATGGCTTACATGGTCTTTGACCCCTGACCCAGAGAGATCTGACTCTCTGGCAGTATTGGCAGCATGCTGAGTAGAGGTGGGAGCGAGATGTCCTCACCTCGGGTCGGCCCATCATGTGGCCTGAGGAGGCTGACCGGCTGCTGCTTGGTGATCCTGCACCGGGCCGTCCCATTGGACCTTCGCGGTGACTCACGTCTCGGCTGTCGGCACATCACATGTAAATAGAATACAGGACTGCTGATATTGACCCTGAAGTGTTGATGGTACACAGCTTGTGTCAGGCTTATCTGAAGTTGCCCAATAAAGGCGCAACACAGCACACATAGCTACCAGATAAGGTTTTTGGGGTGAATTTGCGGATGGCGCCAGATGCTCCCAGCAAATAGGATCATAAGGAAAATAGGAATATAAGGAAAAGAAGTAGTATAGATACATGATATCAGATATCAATGAGACATTGGGTTTCAACAGCAAACTTGCAAACAAATGTATATTGCTTTGTAATAACGAGAATATTTCACATGCAATATACCTATATGTCCCCCTAATAGGGACATTCAGGGTTTGCCACTTACACTACATAAGAAATTAAAAAAAATATGGGACCTTTTGCAAACATTCATATAACTAATTTGTAGGATTTTTTGCTTAAGTTATCTCATTTCCAGTCTATACAAGATGTACAGCTATTAATTTATACAACTCATATCTCCCACGTGTTTTTTCCGTAGAGCCCAACCTCACACCATCTCCTCACCTTCGATATATGAGCATATGCATCACTTGGACACAGTGTAGTGATAAGTAACCCAAATACTACACGGTCCACATGTAACTTTCAAGGCCACCTACACTGCAGCGAGTAAAACAGTCCGGTCGGTGACTTTTGACTCACCCGGGCTGAGAGCTGCTGCGCCTGCGGTCCACGGCGGGTCGGGAGCTGAGCGGGTGTGGAGGGACGGGGGCGAGCGACGGGGGCGAGCGACGGCTCCTCTAGTCAGGAAGTCAAGTGCTCCAGTGACAGCATCACCGCCGCACGGCCAAATAAACCTGGCTGGTTATTGATCAACCCAGCCCCTCCGACGTGGACCTGTCTCTAAATAGAGGCCTCAGGGGAGGGGGGGAGCAGTAATCACTGTATCCATGCATTGTATATACACAATAATAATTATAATAATTATAATAATAATGCAAGTAGTAGAGTCACACATCACCAGATGTGTGATTGTTTCACATATGGAATATTGTTAGATAATGTGATAAAATACCACACATACTATGCTGTAAATATGTTTTCTTCTTGACGGGTGTGATCCAAACCATTTTTTATTATTTATTTGAGATTTTTCTGGATTTTTTTTGTGCCTGTATGGACAGTGAGGAGCGATAGGAAAGTAGGTTGAAGAAGAGAGGGTAGCTTAGGTCCACAGGTGGGAATCGAACCTGCGTTTTGCGACAAGGCGTTAGCGCACTAGCGGCTGATGATCCAAACTATTTTGGTCATGTGACTTCCCACAAAAGGTACAGTGAAGACCTTGCCCACTCGCCCACTAAGTTGGCAAACGTTGACCTTGACAATGATTCACCCAGAATTGACTCTCTGGAAAGCCCTGCCCCACTTTACTCTGCCTTAATGATAACATAGCGGTTGTGAAACACATCTAGTCACCGATTTAGACTGATGCCAGACCACATGGGTTAAGGTCAGACGTTGGTTGTTAAACCAGTGACAAGAATGTGACCAAGCCGGTGAGATCTGGAGCTTTAAAGATCCATCTGGCTCAGGATGTGGGTCAAGATAAATGCACTATAAACTGAAATCGCAAAGCTAAATATCAATCACAATTTCTAATAGTGGACGACATGCTTCCTGGTCGGAATTATATTTACTTCCTGTTTTCGTGGTGCTTTGCCATAAGGAAGTCTTTCAACAAAAGGGCTCGATAAGAGGACTCAACAACAAGTAGTTTGTAGGTTGTATAACTGGGTGTGTATCCTCCCTTAAAGATGCTTTGGTCTTCTGACAGAAGGTTTGACCGACTGCCACTTGGCTTTCTGCGTCAATCTGCCCCTTTTCTTTCGAGGCATGCTCACACAACACAATCTATGTTTTTGCCAGATACCAAGGCTAATATTGACACAGTCGACGATGCTTACAGATACAACATATCTCGTATGACAATATGTAAGTGAGGCACTAAAGGTCATCAGTGGAAGGTAAAAATAGCAGCTATCGATCTGCCAAGGAAAAGGCCATGGCAACAGCCAACCTCCACCATGCTTGCTTGACTTCACTATTGACCTCGTGAGTTGACTTCTCTATCGCCATGGTGAGAAAAGACCAAATTCCATTCCTTGTCCCATGAGGCACCAAACCATGAGAAGGCCAGTGTGGTGTGGGCAGTGAGCACTACACTAACACACATACACGCACACACACACACACAAAGGGATTATTGACCTATGTGCCCCCTCCACACCCTAAGGAAGGAAGGAATTACAGTTGCTAAGTGGTGTGGCAACAATCTCCCTCTCTCTCTCTCTCTCTCTCTCCCTCTCTCTCTCTGCAGTAAGACCTTAAAAGCAAACCATTCACCAGTAAAATACATTGAAACTCAACCATGACAACCAGGAGTCCATTGGCGATATCCCATTGATTCTGGGCCATATGGTCACACGTGCAAGAGCTCTTATCTTATCAGGGCGTGAGACCAATAGGTTTTAGGAAAAACACTATTTGGAGCACCCTTTTCTTACACACAAGAAAAATATATTTGAGATACTTTTGATCATTATAATTTAGTATTCAGTTGTGATAGCCTGTTGATTTACATATACATATACAGTAATACAATGTTAAAATACATTTGAATGTTGGCCTATAATGATGCAGGCTTTTACCTTGGCTTTAATTATCAACAAAAACACCTGAATATGGAGGGATAAAGACACTTGGGTCAGCACGTGTCATGTTGCTGTATGGACGTGTATTTCATCACGATTTAGCTGGCGTAATAAAATAAAATAAACCGCGTTGTCTGATTGGCTTCCCGGTGTAGGTACCAGATCGGCTCGGTTGCCAGATCGGCTCGGTCGGTGTCCGTCGTCTGCTGTCCGTCGTCATACTCGTGTGTGTGAATATGCCGTCAGCTCATTGGTCACAGAACAGGACAGGGCCCAGGAACAACTTTACCGTACATGTCCATATAAAGCACCCTGTTATTCATTTTCCATTGGCATTTTACTATTTTACTATATGACTATTTTCTGACTCTCACAGTAATACGGGACAAAGTGCGTCCCTGTTCAGCTCAATACGGGACGGCTGCTTTTGTTTCTAAATAC
>JAOPJI010000016.1:1857459-1869193 GCA_027122695.1 Merluccius productus
CACACACACACACACACACACACACACACACACACACACACACACACACACACACACACACACACACACACTATATGCCTGCCTCACACACACACACACAGTATGCATGCCCCTGGCACAGGGGAACGCTGGGCCATGTAACAGCGCTGGAGTCTATTGTCTGGCTCTGATGTGGCAGAAACACTGGGCTTAGAGACTGGAGTGGACCCAGAGCCCTTTGGCTGTAGTCTCTCTCTGTGTCTGGGTGCGTGTGCACTCTGCTGCTGGACTGGTTTCTCGGTGTTGTCTAGACTGCATCAGTCCGTCCTCAAAAAGATCGGTTCTCATTCCTTTCTTGTTTCGTTTTTTTTTGTTGTTGTTCGACTGGACTCTCGACAGATTGAGATATTCTCTTGTGGTTCTTGTTCGTCTCTGTGGTCCAGGTCGGGTAAGTCCACCAGGGCCGGCCGCCGGGCTGGAACCAGGCCCCTCTCCTCCTCGCCCCCCCCCTCTCGCTTATTCTAACCCTGCTAACCGAGCCCTCCAGCGGGGCTCTGCTGTGTACCTAACTTAACTTGATATGCTATGCCTTTTCCATGTAATTCAAACAGGCCGCTACAAGTGCTTTAACAATTCCATTATTCCAGGGAACTGTATGTGGTGACCTCGCATATTTAATATACTGAACGCATTTAATTTGCATGTTGCATATCAATTAGATCAGTGGCATCAAACTAATTGGAAAAGGATAAAGTGGAAAAACATGTTTATTTTACAGCATTCTTCATAGATGTTGTTTTTCTTTTTTTTTTTGTCTTTTGATAAGCATACTTAATATACAATATGTTTTGTTAACAAAGGCACAAACATGCTTGTTTCTGTTGTTTAATTAAACGGCGGGTGCAAGGTGAGACTAACCGACCATGTGTTTGTTTGCTGAAAAAGAGTAATCCAAGACTAGAATAAAACGGCACCACCTCTGGTGAAACAAGGCTATTACAAATACTGTTTCTGATTGGCTCAAATATGTGCCAAGTGCTGTTGTCAGTTGTCATGCAAGCTGGCAAGTAGCATGACTTGGCACTAATTTGAGCCCATCACAAAAGCTGTTACATAACTGGCCTTTGGTGCTCTATCTGTGTGGTTCAATTTTAGTGTTTGATTACTCTTCATAGAGCACAATAGAGCACTGTGTCTCTACAGTCTGTGTCTTCTGATGCTGACACTTGTCTTGTTCCCTTGCATGAAATACAGTTAGTTTACCTCACACATTCCTGTACCCCCTCCCTCCCCTCCCCAGGTGACAATCCTTCTGGAGGAGCGTAACAGCTTATTGGCTGAGAACGACGTGCTGACCGACCGAGCCAATCAGCTGGACACGTTCGACGACCCGAGCACGCCGTCGGGCAGGAAACACAGCCAGCTGCAGCTGCAGCTCGAGTCCTTGCAGGAGGAAACCTTCAGGTGTGTGTGTGTGTGTGTGTGTGTGTGTGTGTGCATGCATGTATAGTACACATGCTGCTGCAAGTGGATCACTAAGTGTCTGTGTGCGTGTCTGTGTGCGTGCCCATGTGTGTGTGTGATTCAGGTTGGAGGCGGCTAAGGATGACTACCGGATCCACTGTGAGGAGCTGGAGAGGCAGCTGATCGAGGTGCAGCACCGCAACGACGGGCTCACCGGCCTGGCGGAGGAGTCTCGAGCCCTCAAAGATGAGCTGGACATCCTCAGGTCCGTGTCCTCCGCTCTGTGTTCTCCTCTCTAGCCTCGTGAGACGCTCCTGGTATTCGTGTTTGCGTTTTGCAATGAATATCTCTTTAGGGCTTGGCCGGGATCAGCAGTCGATTTCCAAATATGGCCTTACGCCAGCCAATCGAGAGTGACGCTCGTGTCCTCTTCGCTCTTGCCAAAACCCGTTTGAAGTAAAGCAAAAACGTATTCTAATCGGGGAAAAGCCTTTCATGCGGATTTCTATTCATCTTTTAACGTTGTTGTTCAGTCTATTTTGGATCAAAACAGTTTTGATCGCTCCGTAGATTGCTACCTTTTTCGTCGTGAACTGAGCTCCCTCCCCCGAGCGCTGATTGGGCCTTTACTGGGTTTATTGGGTTTTTACATATTTGACAGGGTAAAATACGGGAGCGTCCCGGGAAAAAACGAAAGGGGTTTGACGGGTATGGCGTGTGTGTGCGCAGGAGTTGCTCGGACCGCGCGGTAAAGCTAGAGGCGTCGGTGGAGACGTACCGCCGCAAGCTGGAGGACCTGGGGGACCTGCGGCGGCAGGTGAAGCAGCTGGAGGAGAAGAACACGACGTACATGCACAACACGGTCAGCCTGGAGGAGGAGCTGAGCAAGGCCAACGCTGCGCGCACTCAGCTCGAGACCTACAAGAGACAGGTGGGCGGGGGGGACCCCGTATGTGTGTGTGATAAAATAGAATTAATTTTTTGAAAATGACTATCAACTGTAATTAGACCCTGCCTTTCTGGTTACAGTCATGCTTATCACTGATCACTCATCAATGAATTCCCTTTGCGTACTCGTTTCAAACTGTGTCTACCCAAACGTATGTATGTATATGTGATGTATGTCTTTGGTGTTTTAAACCCTGGCTTTAAGTCTTTTATTTTGCCTGATTCGCTTGATCCCAGGTTCAGGTGCTCCACATGAAGCTGTCAGACGAGACGAGGAGAGCCGACAACCTGGCCTTTGACATGAAGAAGTTTGAGGAGAAATACGAAACCCTGACGAAGGAGAAGGAGGTAGGACGGGACCGGTGCTGCCTCCCAAAGCTATTCAAGCGTTTGTGTTACGTTCCATACGTGTAAACATTTTTACCTGCTGTCTCTCGTCTCCTGTAATGTGTAATCTTGCATGGCGTAGTATTGACCTAACAACGACGTTACATGATTCAGCACATAGAGGGCATGATAGTTTAGTGGCAAGAGGGGTTTGATTCCCAGGCCGCGAGCCTGTGAACCAGACGAATCTACGAGCTTATGTTTTATTTGCTCGTCAGATACGTCTGACCCCACCCCCCCCCAACCCCCCTCCCGTTCAGACAGATTTCCAGCCAACATGGCCCGGGTCGGGCCAATCACAACTCTATCCAATATGGGGCGGGTTTGATATGACGGTACAGAGGAGCGCCGTTGAGGCATTTTCGACTAAGATGGCTGCTGCTGATGTGGGTCTGTTGAATCCGCTGTCGTGACAGTATTAAACGAACTGGACAGTATATGTTCTCTAAAAGAAGAACAAACAACTCCCCTTTAAGCTTTTGTTGATAAGATGTGTTTGCCATATTTCCGACAGGATTTGGTAAAAGTTTAATTTACGTCACACGTTTCGTTGCTCTAATTTGGTGTTAGGTTTATCCAATTGCATGCAGAGGCATTTTGGTCTGCGCCCCTTTTGAAAATGACCGTTGGAAATCGAAAAAGAACTGAGAGGTTCCAGACTAATACACATTTGCGAATTGGTCCGGCGATGCCAGGCTATTGGGTTCCCTGTTTGACTCTCAATGAAAAGGCTAAAGACCCTAAATTGTCAAATGGTCTCTCTTTCTGTGTGTGTGTGTGTGTGTGTGTGTGTGTGTGTTGCCAACAGAGGGTGATCATTGAGAGAGACTCTTTGAAGGAAACCAACGAGGAACTGCGATGCACACAGGCTCAGCAGGACCATCTCCGACAAGCAGGTAGGCATTGAGGTTGTGGTCAGAGCCCAAAGCCCTGCGACGGAGCTGTTTTTACACGACTGTGTGACTGCAGCCTGATGACTGATATTTTTTGAAAGTGTGTCATTGACATCCTGTGCTGTTCCATGTTCTCCCAGGAATGTTTCCTGCTGGCAGCCCCACCCATGATAACCTGGCAGCGGAGATAATCCCCATAGAACACAGGTAACCCTATAAAACACAGGTAACCCTATAGATCACAGGTGACCTACAGGTAACCCTATAGAACACAGGTAACCCTATAGAACACAGGTTACCCTATAGATCACAGGTGACCTACAGGTAACCCTATAGAACACAGGTAACCCTGTAAAACACAGGTTACCCTATAGATCACAGGTGACCTACAGGTAACCCTATAGAACACAGGTTACCCTATAGATCACAGGTGACCTACAGGTAACCCTGTAGAACACAGGTAACCTACAGGTAACCCTGTAGAACACAGGTGACCTACAGGTAACCCTGTAGAACACAGGTGACCTACAGGTAACCCTGTAGAACACAGGTAACTAGACAAGCAATTAATCATTCTCTCAGTTAAACATGTTTTATAAAACGTCATCAATGATGGCACATGACCATCATGTTATCCGAGCCCATTTTGAAATGTGCTTGTGACTCGTATTATGTTTTGAAGTAATGTATTTAGCTGTCTACAGTAATTGATATAACATAATTGATGTTTTTTTGTATGTGTGTTTTTGTTTTGTGAACTTTTCTGTTGGCCTGTTGGCAGAGAGAAGTTCATCCGTCTGCAGCATGAGAACAAGATGCTGCGTGTGCAGCAGGAGCAGTTTGAGAGGGAGAAGATCAGCGATCTGCAGACCCAGCTGGAGGAGTCCCACCGCACGCGCAGCGAGCTAGACACCGAGAGCAGGTGCATGAGGATGTGATGCTGGGTCCCACATGCATGAGAACAAATTTGACTCCCCTCCCCCACACACATTGTTGTATGCTCTAGAGCAGGGCTGTCAAACTGATGGATCCGGCCTGCGGGGAGGTTCAATATGAAAAACTATGATAAAAAATAAAAATAACAAAAATAAGTAAACAAGCACATACGTCAGAGTAGGCCTACAAAAACACGAATAGTAAACAAGTAAAAGTAAATGATAACAAATGTATTGTTGTAATTTCCAACATAACTTTGTAAGGTGCCAGATGCCACACTAGGCAACTAGGTCCCTAATAATTCAGAAGAAGGTTGAAAATCTGCTAACTGCCATGCGAGGCATTTATACTCCCCCCGTCTTCCTCTCCCTGTTTCCTTGCTGTGGCTTGTCCAGGCTGAGCCGGGAGAGGATGGCGGAGCTGCACCAGCAGGTGGAAGACCTTCAGAGGGCGCTGCAGAGCCAGGCAGCCCAGCCAGACGACGTGAGTACTGGGCCCCGCCACACTGCACCCTCATGGCACCCTTATGGCACCGCTACACTGACACTTTTTATTACCTTTCAATATCATTCCTAGTATTACTTTCAATCTCATGTGTGCAATGTTACTTTTCTATTTTACTTGTCTGTTTTAGTTGACTTTTTTTACTTAAATGACCCTACTTCTATTAGGCACTGGTGTTAGCATTTACTAGCATATTAATACATTTTTAATCTAATGTTTTGTAATTTTTGAGCACTCTCTGGCACAAGAATTTCCTTCAGGATTAATAAAGTTTATGTTATGTATGTAGTAGAATCAAATTAGATTAGATGGGTACTTTATTCATCCCTGGGGGAAATTAATCTATGATAAAGGTGTGACAGCAGCTCGCATCAAAGTCAAATAGTTGAATATTGTTATTATTATTATTATTATTATTATTATTATTATTATTATTATTAAAGTAAGTCACAATGGAATAAAATAAATTATTTACAAAAAATGTTTGCTTTTTTCCCCCAGTCCAACCTGAAGAGGAAACTCGATGCTCATAAGTAAGTGTTAGCTCTGTCTTTGAATAAGGTTATAGCTTTATAATGAGGCCATGTTTATTCATAGTACTTCAGTAGTAATAATCAATACGAACTGCAAATAGGCCTTTTTCCCAGCAGACATTTTGACTTGTCATAGTAGGAGAATACAGGTGTTGCTAATATCATTAACAGTGGCTCTGTCCCAGTAAGCTGTGACAGCGAGCCAGCATGCACAATGCCAGCAACCTGAAATTAAAGCAGCTAAATGCAATTCAGCCGTCATTCATTTGATTATTTACACCTGTGCTTTTTCTACAATGACAAGTCAAAATGTCTTCTGTTAAAAGGCCTTGTCTACAACCCCCGGTGTAAAATGCCTGGGCAGGGATTTGTTAACCAGTATTACTTTAATAGCTGCTTTAGATTTCAATGTTGCAACAAGCTCGTCTTATGTTGTTGAACTTCCTTTCCATCGCCAGCAGATGGCAGTCATTTGCTATTACTTATTGTTTTCTCTCCACTCCTCTCCTCTCAGGGTGCAGTTGAATGAGGCTCAGGATGAGATCATGAAGAAGAAGGAGCTGTTGGAGGACCTCCAGCCTGACAATACTCAGACCTGTGAGTTAAATCAACTTTATTGTCATTAACGCAATGTGCAGGTACATATGTAAATTATATATAAATTATAAATATAGTGTGCTGACCTGCTCTGCTGCGCCACACTGGCTTCGTGAGACCATCCCAATCTTGAGAGTTCACATTCTGTTTGTCTCCATCCGTCCGGCCTCAAGCCAATTGAAAGCCTCTTCCAAAAATGTAAAAATGATACGAGCAATTAGCACTCGGGGCAGGGAGTTTCACATTCATGACGGACAAGTCATGACACATGACTGCACATATGTGAAAATCAATTGCTGCCCCACTTGAGTATCTGGATTGTCTCATGTGTTAATGGTGTAATGGGATTTCATATTTGTCTGCCAGCGTTGAGGCTGGACGAGCTGATGGCTGCCCTGAAGAAGAAGGACGATGACATGAAGGCCATGGAGGAACGGTACAAGATGTACCTGGAGAAGGCCCGCAACGTGAGTCTACACCCGGCTTTTCATTTATTTGTGTGTGTGTGTGTGAGAGAAATGTCTCTTTTAATTATTGGGTGAATTGATTGTAGTTTAACGGGCCCCTATTTTACCACCAGATGTGTCCAACCAGCTGTGTGATGGATCGATCAGCCTACCAGTTGGTACAGTCCATTGGGTAGGCTGGATAGTCTGATCAATCCATCAAACATCTGGGTAGACAATCCCACTTGTGATGTCACTAGAGGGCAGATTTTGACATGGCTTGTAAAGGCTAATCAACATCACACCTAGTGGTAAAATCGGAGCCCTTTAAGCAAAAGCCCTTTAAGCAAAGTTTGAGAATGACTGAACCTCCAACGTGGTTTTCAACAGGTGATCCGAGCCCTGGATCCCAAACTGAACCCAGCCACTGCAGAGATCCAGGTCCTGAAGAGCCAGGTTCTGGACCGGGACCGGCGGATCCTCACCCTGGAGGTATGACCTCCACTGGAGCCGCTCTGGGCCAACCACTCGATCTCATCCTCGATCAGGAGCTTGTGATCAAGGATGAGTTCATTATCGGCCTATAAATGGAGGAGTCTCTGTATGTATGTCGGTCTGTCCTTCGATTTTCTCGACAACCGTTCATCCGATCGACTTCACGCTTGGCAGGTGTATTGCCGAGGACCCAAGGAAGTGCAGTGTCGAGTGTGAAGTTGTTTGGGGGAGCGGTTCTCGAGAAAGCTGCTGTTTTTAATGGGCACTGGTCCTGGTTGAATTCAAGACGCGCATACGGATGACCTGTATTGCACATACATTTTCAGTGATAATAATGCATCGATCCATATTGGCCCGCCCATGGCAGAGAGTGTGTTTAACATTGAACACAGTGACTATTGAGTCTGGTGCTGTCGTAAGTCTATGTAAGGGATAATATACAGCGAGCCAACATTATCCCGATTTTTACTCGGCTACTTACTAAATCGATAATTTGACACAAAATATAATGACCAAAAATTATTTTATGGATTTGAAAACGATTTTATCGCTTTCGCTAAAAGAAAATGGGCTGTTAGATTCTACAGTTGGAAATGGCGTCCAGAGCAACGGTCTGTTATGCATCAGAAATAACAGACCGTAGAATGTTGTAATTGACCAATCAGAATCGAGTATTCATAAAAGGTGTGTAATAAAGGTTGTTAATACTGATGCTTGGTTACTTCTCCTGTGCCTCGCAGCGCGAGTGTGAGCAAGCAAAGCTGAGGGAGTACGAGGAGAAGCTCATAGTAACAGCTTGGTATAATAAGGTAAGACGGGACCTGGAGGACCAATGGGAGTGGAGCACTTCTTTGGTGGTCATCTATTGGTTGCCTCGATTAGTGTGCGTGCCTGCGTGTGTGTGCTTATGTATGTGCGACGGTCATGCTCCAATGGTTGAAATGTAACTAACTGTAAATGTAACTCTTAACTGTAAATATAACTCTTAACTGTAAATATAACTCTCAATGCGTTTCTTTCTCCGCTCAGAGTCTGAACTTTCATAAGCTGGCGATGGAGTCTCGCCTGGGGGGCCGGACCAACATCACACTGCCACCGGGGCAGTCCTTCCTGTCCCAGCAGCGCCAGGTCACCAACGCCACGCGCCGGCCTCTGTCAATCAACGTGCCCGCCTCCACCAAGTAGTCGTCCCCCCCCCCTCCCACTCAATTAACATACACACGCATAGAAATCAAGCAAAAACACTGAAGTGACCTTATACCTTTTTAAGCGCTGGTCATACCTGCCATCCACTCACTATGGCTGATCTACTTCCTGTTCACATACCGTTAAATATGAAATGATGAGTACTTGAATGAAGCTCTCCTTCTGACAACATCCTCTGTGGGTTTGAAACTGCTCTGCGGGACACTGGCTGGGAGACGAGTACATGGGGGAGGGGGCGGAGGGGGGTGTAGGTGCTCACCTTGCCAGATTGCACTACTAGACCCAACGCTCACTCCCTCTGATAATAGTGAATAGTGACTATTACCCAGAAGCCTCGGTAACTTGGGTAGCGGCAGCAATCACATACTTATGTATACTATTGGGTACTTTTATGTAAACTATTAGGTACTTTGTCATGGATACTACTAATTTGTTATGTATACTACTAGGTACTTACTCTGACAATCACTTTCTTACTTGCTTTTTATTCTTGGTGCTCTTTGTTAGAAAGGATGAGATGTACATGAACGCAGAAGCATAAATGCCTACTATATGAATGTGATCATAACTTTTAAATATGAACATCAGTCTAATGCCAGCTAAAACTGATTTAAGATTAATTGCTATGTGAAAATGTACCCTATGCAGCTAAAGACGGCTCTTGCCTTGTAAATCATAAGATAATTATTCATCAGAATTATTACGTTGTACCCCACACATCTATAAGACAATGGCATTCATTATGTCAGTCATGTTCTGGTGCTGGCCACCAGCAGCAAACCAGGCACATTTCAGATTTTCTTTTTTTTAACAAAAAACTAAAACGTTTATTCGGCAAACATGCAACAAAGTTGATAAGTCATATTTATTAAGAAAGGTCTGAGGTTCTTTGAGAACGAATCTTCTTAATCTAAACAAAGTCATTCAGGGCCGATCCAGTTTCTGTACTCTGCTCTCCGGGCTGCATCTATTGGGGCTAATCGTCTTTCCTCTACTTGTACTAATTTTGTCCTCATCAATCGATGGACTGATTTTAATTGTTATAATGCTCTGAAAGTTGAGATTGTGTGACACCAGCTTCTGACCCAAATGTCTATCAGGTTTAGCTTCCATACATTATACCTGCTGAATTTATACAATCATGTTTGTCGGAAGTAGCGATGGAACTGGAAATGTTGCTTTGGTTGAGATGCTGCAGTTGAAACGTTTGAGACATAGCTGATGAATGCTTTCTCACGGGTATTTGTGAGAACACCTTAAACATGTCTTTGACTTTCTGTTTGCGATAGAGATGTTGTTTTGTTGTTTGTTTGTTCCTTTGCAGTGAATTATACTTTTAGACCTACTAATTGAAGACATTGATATAATGCTAATGATCAAATATAGCACTTTGTAGAAAATATATTACGAATGTGTTGTGTGAAATTTTAAGAGTGATTAGAAATATATATATATAGGATTTTATGGAGTAAAAAATTGTAAGGCCTTTGTTTTTCTTGTCAAAAGTAAATAAATACCTTTTTCCACACAAGCTGTTGTGTAGACTGTTTGAGCCACTAGATGGAACTGCTTTGACGATGGATCAGATTCAAATCGGGCGTCGGGCCTGACTTGAAGCTGGTTCAGGTTCAAATCAGGTCTGATTCTTGGTGTCATGCCAACTGACTTTTTTTGACTTTTTATTTTTTTAAATGTTTCTATTGCTCACATAGCAGGTAAATGCAGTGTCATAAGGATCATTGCAAAATAGATGATCTATTAATAACTTTATATATAACCCATCCGTAAATCATGTTGTTCTCTAGTTTCCAAATATAGGCCTAAACAAGGATATTAGACAAACCAAACGTGTATAAACGTCTGAAACAATGCTACAGTATTGCCTATATAATCATGTAAATGTCATGCCTGGTTACGCTATATACGGCAAACACTTCTTTGGCCACAATTGTGATTATATTCGGTTGCAAGAAATGTTAAAAGTGCCACAAAGACACACCTTTGCTATTACCATGGACCAGAGAGATAGAGTAAACTTTCTCTCTATGGCACTGCCATGGACATAATGTTACGTCGATGATCACTCTTTGGCAGTATAGGCCAGCAGAAAGAACACCATGTGTGAAACGTATCTCAAGCGATGTCCTTTGGACTCCAGTGGAAACATCCAGTGCGAGATGTGGATTGCATAACACGTTCCTTTTTATTCACAACAGGACTTACATGTGATGAATGACATAGAGTGATGAACAAAGTGTATTGCATAAACATTGCTGACAAATGTTCTGAGGAAGCTAGTTACTTAGGTTGACCTAATTTAAGGGCAGCTGTAAAACAGGCGGTGTACATGCAAAGGTTATTATGGGTTCAATAATCCTAGCGTGTTCATTTGAGTTTAAAAGCAGGATAGACCCTTTTCACAGAGGTGCTGTCGGACAAACACGGGTGTCGCTCATAACGCTAACTATGGGTCTGCTACTTTTATGTACCGGGGCACGGCTAGTAAACTAAACTAGTGAAGACAAGTCTATTGGTATGGGTCTACAAGTCTATCGCTTTATCGTGCTCAGCGAGGCATGGCGTATATCTTGAACGGATGGGGCGAGCGCGTGGCTCCGATTATTCCCTCCGTGCTCAGCTCCACGCCGTCCGGGGTCGAGAAGCTGAACTTCTGCATCAAATTCACGAAAAACAAGAAGAGTTCTGTCCTGGCGAGGCTCTCCCCGAGACACGCGCGCTTACCTGGTGACAAACGAGATGTGGGAGAAAGACCGGGTGATAAATGAGTCAGTGTGTCCCTTGAATCAATCATTCACGCTGCATCGCCATGCAAGATTTGTCATCGTCGAACCATATGATTTTGGGGTTTTTGACGAGGTACTCATTTTCTATTTCTAATAATTAAATTGTACTTACAATGTTTGCTAGTAATGCTTCTATTATGTACAGTATGTCAATTATGGCACCCATTGAACTCCTAACCGTCTCTAGAAGGAGGGATCCCCAACACCCCCAGTAAGAGAGTTTTTCCTTGCACTTTGGGGGGCTAGGGTTAAGGGGTGTCCCTTTGAGTCTATAACTGTGATTATGGGCTATACAAATAAAATTGATTTGACTTGATAATATGTATATAGTAGTGTATATGTATATAGTAGTGATGGACAGATGAAGCTTCGTTAGACTTTGAAGCTTTTCAGCCAAGTGGTTCGCAAATAGGTTCATTTCTGTAAACAGTGTTTCAATATGTAATTTTCATCAATGTCTGATACGACATTAAGAAACATGACATTGCCAGGACAATTGTTGTTTTAAAGTGCTACTGTGTTTTAACAAGGAAGACTGGTGC
>JAOPJI010000016.1:1880788-1901179 GCA_027122695.1 Merluccius productus
TTTTTGGGAGGTGCACGTCAGGCCCTTGCGTACGACGCAAGGGGGGTCCGCAAGGACGTAATGGGTCCGTAAGCCCCCTTGCGTTGTGTCAACGCGGAAGCATAACTCAGGCTTTACACACATCGACTTCATTTAGTTACTATGGAATGCACTTTTTCAGTTTGTGTTTACATAGAAATGTTTGAATCTAACTTGTGTCAGTGAATCAATGTTCTATATATATATATTTATTTTTTTGAACTTCTGGAATGCACTTTTTCAGTTTGTAATCCTGATTCATGTATTTGCATCAGTTCAAGGGGCCTTCATTTTTTTTGAGAGGCTTGCCAATAGTTTTTCATTGGAAAAAATAAATATCTCCATTTAAAGAGTCAAAAATGTTTTTGGGTTTGTTCATAGTATTAATGTCATGATCTTAGGTCATGATCATATATATATATGTATATGTGTGTGTTTTATCGGTTATCTGTATCAGTATCGGCCTTTAGGAGCTGAAAGTTATCGGTATCGTTTTTTTTTTAAAGTTATCGTGTATCCCTAATAACTAGGGATGCACCAATCCCGGTTCACCGATTATCGGACGTACATCGGTAATGGCCGATATTCGCGTTGCTGACTGCCATCGGTCTATCGGGAAATAAGATGACATTTACCGATGGCAGTGGCCGATATTTATCTGTTTTGTCACGTAAATCTTGTGCTGGCTAAAGTTTGTGTTGGTTATTTGCAGTCTGACTTGCCGTTTGGGAGAAGATCCAACAGGTGGTAGCTACTATAATACCACCATGAGCTTTGACTCTCAGCCCGAACCCAACACTGCTGACGTCGGGCTCGGACATATGAAAATTTAAAAACATCAGAATTAGTGTCATTTGCTGTTTGCTCTCAATGTCTCACACACCCTAAACCGCTAGTTAAGTGCACAACTGCACATCACACAAATAGCCTAGGTGTTAAAACGAAATAATAATAATAATAATAATAATAATAATAATAATAATAATAATAATAATAATAATAATAATAATAATAATAATAATACATTAAACTTGTATAGCGCTTTGCTAAATACTAAATATCGCCATGCTAAATATCGCTTTACAGAGAATAAGAAGAATAAGTTGGAAACAGGAATAGAGTTGGTATAGTATATATACCAAGAAAACGTCAACTTCGATTCAGTTGTCAACAGTGACAACATATGCGTGGGGTTTGTTAAATATCACAAGTGCGACTGTGTGTATTGACTCTGCGACTCCCGACTGTAATGAATATAACTATAGGCTATTCGTTTTAGTTTGATCTTACATTTTGTAATTTTTTGTTTTGACAAATTGCACGCTATTCTATGCACAATGTAGTTTACTACTAAAAAACTATAACGATTTTTGTGGGCCTTCTGGAAAAAATTACTAAATCTAATGGGTTAAAAATATACATAGAGCAATTTAAATAAAAATGTACCGTAACACACACACACACTATGGGGGATGAAAAGGGTCACAGGGGACTAGACACACATACACATACATTTGTGTGATTATTGACTAAAAGTCCCACATGTCTGTACGTACGTACGTCTGTGTGTGAGGAGTACAACTCAGCCATGCAGACCGCACGTTCGTGCGCACGTGTATCATTATTGTTGTTTTATCTGTTTTCGTCATTTATGTAGCCTATGTAGACTAGATAGACCTTTCCAGGTAATCAATCAATGAAACTAGGATAATAAACGGCCTTTCGCTACTCTACCAGTAAGCTACCGCGACCTGATGGTGACGTCAGCCAAAATGTGCATCCTATAACACAGAGGATCCTGAATAGATTAAAAAAACTAAAAACTAAAATAAAACAACATGAATGACAATACAGCTAAAACAAAAAACGATTAATAATAGACAAATATTATTAGCCTATAACTATTAATAGGCCTATTATTATCCTAGTTTCATTGATTGATTACCTGGAAAGGTCTTTCTAGTCAATTTAAGGCTACATAAATGACGAAAACAGATAAAACAACAATAATGATACACGTGCGCACAAACGTGCGGTCTGCATGGCTGACTTGTACTCATCACACACAGACGTACGTACACACACGCGGGACTTTTAGTCAATAATCACATGAACGTACGTACGTACGTGTGTCTAGTCCCCTGTGAACCTTTCACCCCCCATAGTATGTGTTTGTGCGTGTGTGTGTGTGTTTGTGCGCGCGCGCGTGTGTGTGTGTGTGTGCATGCGTGCGTGTGTGTGTGTGTGTGCCCATGTTGACCCCAAAGGTCCAGGGGATTCCACATTATGCCACATATCCGAACTATATTTTCATATTAAAACCTACGGTTGATTCCCTAGGGCCCCGTTAACACTGTTGCTGGATGAAGGGTTGTCTGTGGAGCCTGAGAAGAGGATCAACTGTACAACAGCCAGATTCAGACTCCCCAACTTCCGCCGTTTTAAGTCTATTGTGAAATGTGTGGAGAATAGGTCGACAGTGTGTGGACTTGTGCTCCATGGCATATGTAAGTACTAGGGTGGGAAAATGGATTTACTTAAGTATCACACTTTTTAAAACATTTTTATTATTGATTATCATCAATGCCTGAATCGATTATTGTTTTTGGAAATATGCCTGATATGATATACTTTTTAAAACTTCGACGATTGAACTTTTTGCCACGGTCTAGTGTTACAAAACAAAACTTTCGCAATACTTAATAATCGCAATATATATATCGAATCGGCACCCAAGTTTTGTGATAGTATTCGTCCTTGCCCTAGTATACACATGTATAAAAACAACAAAAATATAATAATCTGTTTTTGTACTTTAGTGCCTCCCGATAAGCCTACAGATGTTGTCTGTGAGGCATCATGGGAGGCATCAGGACCGTTGGCCTGCTGGTGGAACCCGGGTAATGTGACATACCAAAACACTACCTACAAGGTCTCTCTCACCAGGTACTGGGTCACACATTATAGGCTCTGTCGTTCTGTAGCCTGTATGGCTGGACGTTTTTTCTGTCTATGTTGTGTTTTTATCCAAAACATTTTGACTTGATAAACATTGTCATGCGTTAGCAGTCTCCTTCTATATGTGCCATAGAAAGCTGTTTGTAATAAAATGTGGGACTGTGTATATAATGCTGACCATCACATCTTTGTATGCCTTGTAAACAGCGCAAACGGAACCCAAATACATGATGCTCGTGTCCAGACGAACAATTTCAAGGTGCCACGGACATTGCTAGATGACAATGAAAGTTACCAGTTGTCTATTATTGCTTCCAACCCCATGGGAGCAGAAAAGTCAGACCGTTTCAAGTTCTGTGTCAAGGATGTTGGTAAGTAACATGCGTGTGACACGTACACATGCATACATACACACACACACACACACACACACACTTTACCCCATGGATGTACATTTCTGTACAACAGAATTACCCCAAAATATGAATCAACAACCTTATATTTTTATTGTTTATTTATACTTATTTTTATTCGTGGCCATGGTATAAGCGGGATAATCCATTATCACTTACTTATTATAACAGAACGCAGACAAAAATACATATATTATATTTTTAGGTTTCACTTGATATGAATGATAACTTATGTCTATGGTGGGACCTGTCAGTTACAGTTTTGCAACTGACAGAATCGCACTATGACTCACAAAGCAGCCTTCAGATACATATCTAAAGTCTTGTGCTTGTCAGCTCGTGCAGATGAGCTCAAATCTGAGTGAGCTGGGTGTTTTCAAAGTCAAAGTCAAGTCAAAGTCAGCTTTAATGTCAATTATTCACACGTACCAAAAATACAAAGAATCGAGAGAACGTTTCTCTTTTCACGGTGAAACAGATAAAGTGCACAGGCACAACAGATAAGACCTTTCTAATACTAAATAAACAATACAATATAAAATATACAATACTATAAAATATACAATACAATAGTTTTAATTTCACTTCATAATTGTTACAACCAACCATGTTGCTGGCGGCGGGGCTCTGTAAGCGGCGTAATTGGCGAACACTTAATCGTCCAGCAGTAGTAAACTGTAAAAAAAAAATAATAATAAAAAGTGTCTGTAAAGGTTTCAAATGTACACCGTGTAGACTGGCCACTGTAGAAATACGCTCATTAAATTCCCCTTCTGAAAGATTCATCCACTCGCGTGAGTGAGTTATCTTCGGTAGAATATCTCGGTAACGAAACAAGAAACAAGGCCCAGGCGCTGCGCCGTCCCCCCCCAGAAGTTCTGCTATAACATAGTAGGACGGCTGGATCCCAGATTACATTATGGCGAACCTGACCCGGTTAGTTGTCTCTTTGTTCATTTGTAAAGCATTGAGGACTTTTCTCCCAACCTGCAGGATCTTTCTTTGCTGTTGTTATTATGAACTCAATCTTAACATGCAGGCAACAAGCTGAGAAGGTTTGACTTAGCAAACATTGAATGAATGAACACATTAATTAATTTCTTCTTTTGTTTCCTCATTCTCTCACATATTCACATAAGGTGAATTCGGTAAATAAGGTGAAGTATGTGATGCCTGTTACTCAGATATCATGTTACCACCCATAAGCTGACAAAGGTGTCGTTACATGTAATTAGTCAGTTTGCCTTCCAACTGGTTTTCTCTTAGCTCTCAACGTAAGTGACCTATGTGTGTGTGTGTGTGTGTGTGTGTCCGGTTCTGTTGTTTTTCAGTTGTACCAGAGACCCCACTCATTGTGCACATAGAGTTTGACAACGACTCGTCGACCGCCACGGTGCGCTGTAACAGCCCAGAGTCCTCAGAGCAGCTCAGTTACCTCGCCAGCCTCCGGACAGGAAACTCCTCCTGGGTAAACCTCGCACCGCTCACCAACAATTTCCCATTTGTGGCATGTGACCGTCGCTCTCTTTAGAATGTAAAGGCTGGATGGATGTCTGTGTCCATGTGTGTTACTCTATGCTTGTGTGTATGTGTCACTGTCTGTTTGTGTGTGTGTGTGTGTGTGTGTGTGTCACTGTGTGTGTGTGTGTGTGTGTCACTATGTGTCACTGTGTGTGTGTGTGTGTGTGTGTGTGTTTGTGTGTCACTGTGTGTGTGTGTGTGTGTGTGTGTGTGTGTGTGTGTGTGTGTTTGTGTGTCACTGTGTGTGTGTGTGTGTGTGTGTGTGTTTGTGTGTCGTGCAGCTACACAGAGGAGTACAGAGCGGTGCAGGCCTGGTCCGAGTGGAGGGCTTGAAGGCCCTGACTGAGTACGAGTTCAAAGCCAGAGCTTGCTACTCCGTACAAGCAGGTGGTCTTTCCACTGAGCCCACCAGCACATCCAGATCCAGTCCCACATCTCAGGTCACCTCTTCCAAGAGGCCTCGCTGCAGCGAATGGAGCCAACCTGTTAGGAGGTTGAGCCCTGGCAAAGGCAAGCTAGCTACTACTACTATGTGCTATAGTATTATATTATTTACTATAGTAATTAAGCTATAGATTATAAATACTATACTCGTGTCATAATGCTAATGATTGATAGCAATAGTTAAACCTGCACTATGTACATTTTCCCAGCAGCCACCTTTACAAGTGAATAACAATACGGGTACAAAATAGAAATGACAAAATAAAATTAAAAAATAAAAACTAGAAAATAATAAAAACAAATCAACAAAAGCTGAACAGTTGTCTGTGATGTATTTTTGTATTTTTTTAAATTTAATTTATGGTCTTCGATTAATGGATTATTAATGGATTAATCATTTAGTCTAGAAAATATCATAAATAATAGCAAATGCCATCACAAGTTACCAGAGTCCAAAGTGAGTCATTTTATGATGATCCATGAACTGAATTTCTGAAGCATCAAGAAGCAAATGTTTGGTACTTGTACCTAAACGATTAATCAATTATAAAAATGTGGTTTAATTAATGTGCTGTCGATCGACTAATCGATGAATCGACTAATCGTTGCACAGCCCTGAAGTGAATGTGTCTGTGCTCATTGCTGTGCTTCAGGGCCTTCCCAGGAGCTCCAGGTGTGGAGGATGCTCGGTCACCAGGACAACCGTGGCCTGCAGAATGTGACTGTTCTGTGGAAGGTACCAATAGGTCATTGTTCAATTATTCAATGAGGACAGACAATACATTGATTGATTGAGTTCCTTTTCAGTTACCAGAATAGTACATACCCAATATACGTACAACAAAGTGACATTGTAAATAAAATAAAATCCAAAACATTGACAAGGGTGGGGGGTCTTCCATGTAATTAAACAGAAACACAAATATAATATATACATGATATATACCCTAAAAGTGTTTCCTTTTAGTATGAGGTTTTGGGGTTTGTTTTTTTAGTTTTAGGGTTTGGTTTTATGATTGGGGTTTCCAATTAAGGTTAGGTTTAGTGTTTCCTATTAGGTTTAGGGTGAGGGTTTCCTATTAGTGTTAGGGTTTTCAATTAGGGTTAGGGTTTCCGGTTAGGGTTTCCTATTAGGGTTAGGGTTTACAATTAGGGTTAGGGTTTACAATTAGGGTTAGGGTTTCCTATTAGGGTTAGGTGTGGGGTTTCCTATTCGGGTTAGTGTTTCATATTAGGGTTAGGGTTTAGGGTCAGGATTAGGGTTTCCAATTAGGGTTAGGGTTTCATATTAGGGTAAGGGTTAGGGCTTAGGGTCAGTGTTAGGGTTTCCAATTAGGGTTAGGGTTTCATATTAGGGTTAGGGTTTTGGAATGGAAGGTTGCAATGACTCAGGACCAAGACTGGCGTGTTCAGCTTCCCAATAAACCCTCAGACAGACATCGGTCTTTCTGACCTTCATAAAAAACGTTTAAAGAAAAACGAACTTCCACTCACTCTAATGTTAAAAGGTTTCTTATTGGGGTTAGGGTTTCATATTAGGGTTGCGGTTTCGGAGTGGAAGGTCGGAATGACTCAGGACCAAGACGACGGGTGTGTTCAGCTTCCCCATAAACCATCAGACAGACTCAGTTCTTGGTCTTTTCGACCTTCAGAGAAAAAGTTATTAAAGAAAAACTAACTACCAGTCACTCTAATGTTAAAGGATGTCATATTAGGGTTAGGGTTTCCTATTGGGGTTAGGGTTTCCAATTAGGGTTAGGTTTAGGGTTTCCAATTAGGGTTAGGGTTTCATATTAGGGTTAGGGTTTCCAATTAGGGTTAGGGTTTCCTATTAGGGTTAGGTTTAGGGTTTCCTATTAGGGTTAGGGTTTCATATTAGGGTTAGGGTTTCCAATTTCCAATCAGATGATGGGAGAGATTGCCGATTTGGAAGACCAAACACAAGGCAACTGACGCAGAGAATGAGCAGCAGGGGCAGGGGGGGCACGGCCGTAACACTCTTCAGTAAAACGTGTTGTTTCCCCACTAGCCTCCTCCTGCAGAGGACTACAGCGGTGGACTGCAGCATTACGAGGTCCTGCTGAATCACGCTGAGAGCAAGGTGGTCACCTGCCCTCCTGCTGCGAGCCAGTGTGTCATCCAGGTGTCTCCAGACATCCGGACACTGCACGTCAGCGCGGTCACCTCCTACGGCCGTTCCCCGCCTGCTGCTATATACCTCAAACCCTCAGGTAACCATAACATAACAGGACAGATTCCCACACATTATCTTGGGAAACATAACATCATCTTCCATGACCTTTGATAACATGACATCACACATTACCTTGTGAAACGTAACAACAAGTAACACTACACAACCATTGATAACATGACATCACACATTGCCTCTAGTTTGTGCTTCGCTGTAGGTGTTCCTGGGCCTGCTATGAAAAGGCCCCTCCCTGCAGGAAATGGAAGAGTGGTTCTCTCCTGGTCCTGGCCTCCCTCTGGTCCAGGTGGCTCAGGTGTCGCTGGGGGACTGGTCGGCTATGTGACTGAATGGACAAGTGGTCCTGGGGAGCTACGCTGGACCAAAGAGTCCAGACATCAAAACACTACCATTATCAGAGGTGAAGTCATCGCTTTTGTTCAAAACGGTTAGAAATTGTGTATAATAACAATACCACTTATTTGCAGTAAACCAAGTAGACTCACTTTTACAAAGCACTCAAGCATAAACTATAGCCACAAAGTGCTTTACACAAACAATAGTTGAATTGGGGATTCCTACAACTCATTTGTGATTTAGTCTGGTGTTAACCACGCTAGGATTCCCTACTTGAGTATACAGATTTTTAGAGGGTATTATGCCTGACTAAATAGTGCACTCTAGTGGACATTTGGTACATCACACATGCCATAAAAACTCATTGTCATAACACAGCTGCTCAAACTTGATAAGAACATAGTGAGAAAATAGAAAATAGACAACCTGCCGCTGATCCTCTTTCTTCACTGTTTCAGGTCTGCATGCGGGTGTGCGGTATAACTTCTCTGTGTATACTGTGACCACTACGGGCATGAGTGAGCCATCGTCAGCTTTGGCGTACTCTGAAGAACAAAGTATGCTTCAAAACATAAACTTTTCCTCATTGCTAATTGGAAATATCTTCATTTGAATTACACCACAATATGACTATATATAGGGCTTGTACATCATAATGCATCATGGGATTTTTTTGGGGGGCGATTCTCTGCCATTTTGAGAGAACTGGGCTAATGAAAACTTTGTTTGGTCACGTCTCACATAAGAAACGCTGTGGCAGTTCCAAACACAACAATGTCTCCCCATATGGACAAATCATTTCATGATTAATTTACTAAACCATGACCAAAACAAACATTACGACTTACATTATAGCTAATATTCCTATGCTTCCAAAATGGAGGCGGTCATTGCGAGGTGACGTCTTAATGTACAAGCCCTATAGCAATTGACTTACCCAGTGATACTTTGTTTTAAGTGGCGCTAGTGTCAACCAAAACCTACTTTGATGTGATGTGTTGCTCCAGTACCTCTGGCTTATCCGAATATGTCAGTGGTGGAGCACAGGGCCGACCGTATCCTGATCCAGTGGGAGGAGCTGCCCGTAATAGCGCAGAGAGGTTTCATCACAAATTACACCGTCTACCTCCGCACATTGTCCTCCAACGACTGGGAACAAAGCAGTAAGCACCTAGACAGGCTTGTGGCTTTGTGGTGTGTGTGTGTGTGTGTGCGTGCGTGCGTGCGTGTGTTTCCCCCCAGTAAGGGGTTTTATAGTGTGTGTATATATATATATATATATATATATATATAGAAAATAGTATTTAATAATAGACTCATTTAATTTGCAGTATGTCTGTGTATGGGCTTTACCTGCATGAGAGTTTTGCTGTGCAACAAGCTCATTTATATGCAGTAGTGTGGGGGCTTGCTATGCAGCATGATGCATAGCAACGTCATCAAGCTTCCCTGTAAGACTTTCCACAAAGCATCATCAGGGTTCATAGAATTAGACTTCAAAATAACTGGAAATGGACAAAGAAAACTACTAGTCTTTTTTTTTTTAAACGCTTTTGTTTTTATGTTGAAAAAAAAGGCTTAGGTGAAGTAATACATACAAGAGCAAACATAATAAACTCCACCTTAAAAATAGTTTATCTTATTTACATTTACATGGTAAATCATAAACTATTCTAGAGCTCTCTCTGACCACAAACAGGAAGCTCTTTGCATGAGAAGCCATGTGCTACAACTGAAGGGTATCATGCTACCCCATGCTGCATGCACAAAGAGCAAGTCAGGTACAGGTCAACACTTTGTTGAACACATGTACGTGTTTTCTCTACTTGGTTCATAACAAACAATTCCTCCCAACACAAACAGGTTAATAACATGTTTCTACTGCTTTTATAGTTGTGGCATCCTACATACTACAACATAGATAAATCCTATTACTTATATAAAGGTTACTACTTACTAGAAACCGCAGCATTACTAGCATAACTAGGCTACAAAGAGCTTTATAGAAAAAAGTGAACCACAATAAATAATACATTGAAAAATTAGGGAATGTGAAAAGATGTTTGTTTGTTGCATTGGTATTTGCATAATTTCAACCTCCTTGCCATGTTACTTGTAGCTATTAAACATAGACGTAGCTATCAATCTTGCCATTATGGATGTATCAAATGTATTCATTTGTATTGTGTTAATATAATATAGTAATGTTACGATATTGATTATTGAGCGGTGGGATTGCCATGTTATTTCTCTCCAGTAAGCGTATCTGGCTCCAGCCCTCGGCGATTGTGGCTGGACTGTCCTGAGTGCAGCGTAATGCTGGGGCTCTCAGCGTCCAACTCAGCTGGAGAGGGACCGAAGGGAGTCATGGCCTCCGTCCAGGCCATACACATAGGTGCATTCACTCCTCCAGTCACTTTACCATCATCCAGTACACATCCCATACACATCCAGTACCCATCCAGTTTACCATCATCCAGTACACATCCCATACACATCCAGTACCCATCCAGTTTACCATCATCCAGTACACATCCAGTTTACCATCATCCAGTACACATCCCATACACATTCAGTAGACATAATCCAATACACACACACTACACCTCCAGTTCACCATCCTCCAGTACACATCCACTTCACTTTCAGTACACATCCAATACACATACAGTACACATCCAGTTCACCATCCTCCAGTACACATCTACTTCACTTTCAGTACACATCCAATACACACACACTACATCTCCAGTTCACCATCCTCCAGTACGCATCCACTTCACTTTCAGTACACATCCAATACACATACAGTACGCATCCATCCTCCAGTACAAATCCACTACACATACAGTACACACTCCGGTTCACCTCCGGTGCACCATACGTATCTTTCCCTTAAAACTTCTCCATGTCCTCCTCCATGTCCTCACTTCAACACTCAGGAGTCACTCACTAGTTTTCTTCCCTCTCTCTTGTCCTCCCCTAGTCGGCCGGGTGACTGCTCTGGTTCTCACGACAGCCCTCTTCACGGTAGCTATAGCCATCTTGACATACTGGAGGTCTTTGAAAAAAAGGTGAGCTATAGAGTCCTGTTATTTCAAGGTAATGCTTTCAATAGTTGGATTTCAGAGTCATATATCTCTGAGACGCTAAATGAAAGTAGCATGAAATGCCGTTTTTTTGAGTCATCCAGCCTTTCCACAGCCATCCGCACAGAGTCCTTCCATATAACGTATACCATGACCTTTCTAGCTGTTTGACCTTTGAAAGTGTACACTTCATGCTCTTTCTCTTTGATATAGAATCAAACAGGCATGCATTTCCTGGGGGCTCGTTGAACACTTACCAAAACCTGAAGACAGTAAAGCTAATACACTTTTGGAGGTAAATGATGAGCTATATACCCCAACCACTACTATTTTTGCTATTGTGCTATTCCCTGTCATACAACACATATAATCACAGAGAATCAACTAATCAGTAACTTGTGTATCTTGTTTTGGTTGCCAGTGGAATGGCGTCCAAACCTCTGCCGAGTCACTCTGCTCGACCTGCCATAGCGACCCTCTTATCTCACCCATCGAGATGATCCCCCCGGAGGACAGAGATTTCAGGGCGAACCTCCTCCCCACCCAATCAGGGTCTTACCACCCTCAAATGTCGTGTCCGCGACCGACAGCAGAGGTGGAACAGACTCCTTACACCGAGGGCACCATGGAGACGGTCAACTACAAACCTCATGCTGGAGGAGGAGGAGGAGAAGAAGGAGGTGCAGGGCAGAGGGATGTACCCGATACACCTGGCCACGAGCAGGGAAGTGGATGCTCGGCCATGCTCGAAGTTTTTCAGGGGACAAGCTTGTTCTACGGCGTGGATGGGGATTTGCCTAATATAGTATCTCTGGGGCTCGACGAAGACTCAGAAGGCCGTATATCCAGCGTCCTCTGTAGCGGGGTGTTTTTTGGGAAATTCGAATCCGAGGAGCAGGGGACTATGTGCGTGGGGTATAAAACGCTAGGGGAGTGAGACCTCCTGGAGAACTGAGAACATCAGGGATTTGGGGTGCTGCTGGGTATTCAACCGGAGGGGAGGGAGACCGGTGAAGAAGTGTTCTTGAAGGTTGTTTGGTGTCCTTCGATGCATCGCGATTCCTTCGGTAGCTGCACTGACAATAGAGCAGCAAAGCGGCGTAGACCTGCCTGGAAGGGAAAAAAAACACCACTTGCTGCAAACGAGTCAAAGAGGACAATACTGCATTACTGAAAACTATTTAAAAAAAGAATGTTTATGTTTGAAAAAAAAGGAGAAAGAAGAAGGACAAAAATGAAGAGGCTGAAAAAAAGACCCTACATACAGGGGGATCCCCCAGGGGGATCACGGACCAAGAACAGTCCCAAGGGGACCCCATAGGGTAGGCCCCCTGGGGTCCCCAGGGCGTGGCTTCATGAAAAGAACAAACTCGCATGAGTTAACAGAGTTTCTAGACAGGTTTCCTGGGGCCCCCAGGCCCTCAGAGTGACTTTTAAAAATAAAATAAGCATGAATAACAGAAGAACATTTGTTTTATGCTATCATTATTATTCTGTATGTGTTGGGGTGGCAAACAAATGTAAGACCTAAGAAGGTCTATTATCATTTGACTGCATTGAAATGCAGGGGAATAATAGTTCAACAATCAGAATGTCAGTTAGCACTCGCATTAGGAAATACAAGTGTCAACTGACCACTAACTGATCGGCTATTGCAGATCAGTTAGATTAGGCATTTAAAACCATGCCTTGGGTCTACATCTGCTGGAGCCTAAAAATGGACCATTCTACTTCCTGGTGGTGTCTCACTTCCCCACTAAAAGTGTCAAACCAAGACCTTTTCCATCTGTGACTAATGTAGTTTAGCATTATGGACACAGACTAACATGATGAGGCCTACATAGCCTACGGCGAAGAACAGGAGAGGTAAAGGGATCACAAACCCTACTAGGCCTACTAGGAGCATGCAACATGATGACAACAAGGAATCAAGGTGAAAAGGAAAACAAATCAAAGTAAAGGACATATCTAATGAAGACCACAATAACCCTTATATGAAGAGAAACCCAGCACACCCACCCAACACATAACAGAAAGCTCAGTCTGGCCCCAAATGGTGATGCAACCCCGGCCTGGTGCAAAGGGGAAGGCCCCTCCCCTGCCCCCTGGGTCCTAGAGGCATAGCTCTTCAAACAGACAGACAGGCAGATAGACAAGACAAGGCAAGACACGAGTAGCGTTACGACCTATAGGGAACCACGCCGTCGCCAGTTTGACGGACGGACGCATGTCCCCCATAGGAGACTGCGGGTCCGCAAGTCATTATAATATTCATCCATCATGGACCCAACAGGCAGGACGCGCTGCGCTCCGGGAGGATAAAGAGGATGGCTTGGCAAGTGTTACCGATGTTATTTAGTATTGTCTGCGTCTATTCTGGGTGATTTGGTATGATATTGCCATGTCATATCATATCAAAATCACCCAGTGACACAGCTGGAAAAAAAATAAGTATATATATATATTTTTTTTGTTTGTTTATTATTTTTTTAGCTATGGCGCCCGTACTTGGTGCACAGACTTGGTGTTAACTTTGTCAGCTTGCTTTTTTGCTCACTTGCAGATGTAGTAGTGTAACTGGGGAAGCGGCTGAGGACGTGTCATGTCTCCAGGGGTCCCGCCGCGGAGCCTCCTGGCGCTCATCGCAGCTCTGGTGGTGCGGTGGGCAAATACAGGTGACTTTCAACTTGCCATAGTGTTAAAACCTGATTATTTTTTTTATTTTTTTGTGTATAGGCCCTACGCTTCACTTCCACATTTGCGTTTTAAAAATATCCTACGTTGAGTCGAAAGTGGCACTTTCTAATCTTAAACACAGTTCAACGCCTTGCAGTGCATCTCAATTAAAGCTGCACTATGTGGCTTTCTCTGCTGCAGCAATCTCACTCGATTAAAGGCACACATGGTGCAGGTGTGGCTCATGTAACATATCCACTACTGCTGCTGTGTTTCCAGAACATACGACATGCCAGATCTGGTCAAGTGCTGGGAAAGTGGTGCAAAAGGGCTCCAGTCTTCGCATGTTCTGCACATTTAAGTCCACGTGTCAGAGGGCTGTGTATGTGGAGGGCGTCAGGCATCACCACACGTCCCTGAATTCAACCACCGTGTACATTGAGGTGGTCAACATCACCAGCCATCTCACATGTCTGTGCCAGTGTGCCACCGCCGGGGAGGAGTGTGGAATCGATGTTTTGGCAGGATGTAAGTATATGTGATCTGAAGACATCTTGAGCAGATGTCAGTCACTTGTCCTTGCTGGAATTAATAGATTGTTTGTTTCTAAACCGGTACATCTTAGGGCCGGATAATAGCATAAGGCTGTTAGCTATTTAAAAAGCTACTTAAAAGAAGTTGCAACGGAGCAGTTTCCCATTTCACACATACAATACATATCACACTTACAAGCCACACCTTAAGTGATCTCACAGCTGATGCAACTAAAAAAAACAGTTTCATTTTAGGACCTTTCAGACATGACTCTGTCATCAAAATGTTCAGTTAGTTCTTCTTACCATCTTCAGACTTTCCAAATTGTGCAGTCCACACACTGTTTAGAAAAGCACTTTTTTCACTCACTTTTTTTGTGGTTCTCATTGTTTTTGGTTGTGCTGTAGATCTGCCAGACAGACCAGGGACCGTTACCTGCATACAGCATGAAACCGATCATCTGGGTATTGTGGTGTGTAGTTGGAACAGTGGAAAGGAAACCAATCTGCTTACTACATCTAGACTCTGGTGAGACAGAGCCTATCAGCTGTTGAACAGTAAACAGTCACACGTATCTTGGTTTTCAGGTTGCGATAATCAGATAAGACATATCTATATCTATACCCAGTTGTACTGACAGGTAACTAACGTCAGTACAACTCGGTATAGATATAGATATCTAACGATTTTCAACAAGGTTATTTTAATGGCATTAACGTCTCGTATTTACAATTCAATTCGGATGAAGCCCCGAATATTTAGTATAAACTTGACAGATGAAGACGTTATGTGTCCTATAGGGTGATGTCAGCATCCGGGAATTATACTGGCGGCTCCGTGAATCGCACGGGCTTCGGCGTGGGCTCCACCATGGCCCGGGTGAAGTTGCATTTGAAACCCTCCATCCAGACGATTTCTGTGAAGGTCTACGTGCGCAATGATCTGGGCTCTGCAGAGTCTGACGCCTATAACTTCACTCTCAGGGACATCGGTGTGTACGGAGGCACCGCACCACCCACGCATCACCCGCTCGAGAACACATGACGGATATTAAAGCTGCGATGTTTGCATTTGCAATTTTGCGCCCATTGACAGTTTCACAAAAGTTGTAGCAGATATGCGAGTCAATCCGAAACCATTTTTGGGTCAAAGGATTTCGCTTTTTGAGGGAAACACTTACACACTCCAGCTAACTGTAATGAACTAATGTTAAAAAAAAAACAAGGTCACTGAAACATCGTTTGTAGAAACGGGTGAATCATAGTTACATGTAGAGTGTACCTTGCAGTGTTTTTGTTTATTATTTTATCTGATGGTTGATCCCTCTTGTGTGTGTGAACCTGCTCTCTGCTGTGGTATTCACTATATTGACGAACGGTCTGTCTCTGTCTGAGTTTGGCTGTTTTTTTTTGTGTTTTCACATCAGTGAAGCCCTCGCCTCCCGCTTTGATCCTAGTGGAGTGCTCCTCGAGGTCCTGTAATATCACCTGGGACCGCCCCCTGGAGACTCACCTGGAGATCCAGTACAGGGTCCAGCCGGACTCTGTAAGAGCTCACGTTTGTTATTAGAGCTTGTACATCAGAATGCATCATGGGATTTTTGTTGGTGATACTGTGATGCCATATTGCGAGGACTCAAGAGGGTTGTAGTGTTGTACTGTAAAATCCTAAATAAACGACGTAAATATACCGTAACCGTAGGCTACAGAAAACTTTGTTTTGCCACTTCTCACATGAGAAACGATTCATACGCAATATTAACAGCGCTGGTTACTATGATCACACTAATCCACTGTTTATTAAATATATAATATAATATTATATATATAATATTACAATTATTAATAAACATATCAACGATTAATCATAAACATTTAGCACGGTTGAATCGCTATTCATTGTGACCTAAGCATATGCTCACTCTCAGGCAAGCATTTCTTTTAACCATTTTTTAAAAACGTGAGCATACCAACAGATAAGCCTAGCGGTGAATAACATTGTGTTGGTTGTGTGGTTATCTCCAGGACTGGCAGACGAGCTCATCGCGGCTTCCCTCCGTCCATTCTCTGCAACCATTCAGGTGGTACAGTTTCCGAGCCAGAGTCAAGCTGAGCCATGGACTCTGGAGCGACTGGAGCGCACCGCTCTCCAACATGACTCAGGAGGAAGGCAAGTGATGTCCTGCCACTGTTGGTTGACAATGGCTGGAGACACCGTGACATTTAGTACTTTCCCTTGTTGTCTCTTGTGACCTTTTTGGTCACAAGAGACAACTGTGGGATTTTCCTGGTAGCACAGTATGCTTGTGTGCTTGTTTGTATGTTGCGGTTGTGGGTGAATTTGCATATTTTGCGTAGGTTTCCCTTAGGGAGATTTTAATGATCTTGACGGGATTTATCTCTGCTAATAAATGCAGTGCACAACCTTCAATGTAACAATATACTGTTGACAAATCAAATACAAGAGTACCTGCATAATGATGTGCTCTGGAAACCCAATCAGTTATTTCCTCTCAATTCTTAAATGCAGAAGGTTTAAAAGAGGAATAAATAACTATGTTGTCTGTAATGGTAACCGTCCAGCTGGCAGTTTGTCAGCAGCTAACAGTTATATGAGCAACAGGATGTACATGAATACTATGAATGAATGAATACATGAATAAAAATGGTCTGCTCTGACCAGAATGGATTGGCATCTTAACCTTAGCTGACAGTGACCGTTGTTGTGTTGCAGCTCCCGACAAGGAGCTGGACGTGTGGGTTTCCAGGGCCACCTCTCACCCTAACACCTTGATGGTTTACTGGAAGGTACACGTTGTCTGACCTGTTGGCCTTGTGCAAGTTGAATCTAAACAACACAAATAGGAAGATGACCAGATTTCTGAAAGTAAAGTTTACTCTAGTAAAAGATTGGGCAGTACACGCTTAGTAGGCTTCTCGGATAGGGAGTCGTTCTATATTGTATTGATATAGACTACTGTTTATGATCAGTCGTGCCTGCTTATGGTATAAAGTCGATAGATAGACCCCGGTGTAGCGAGGTGGCGTCACAGCCTATCAGACACACAGAGTAAATACCAACTATATAAAATTAATATTCATCAGCAACCTTTAACATTTCAAAATCAATTAATTGTCAGGGCTAAGGGCAGGAGGTGGACTCAAGCGCACGACACAGAGACACAGAGACACAGAGACACAGAGACACGGAGACAGGTGGAGGGGGTTATTTAAGAGGTTCGGGGGACAGAGAGAGAAGAGCAACCCAGGCTGGCGGTGGGCTCCAGGCCAACCAGGTGAGCCGGCCAACCAGGTGAGGCAAGGCTAGGAATTACTGAGATGAGACCGGTCGGTCAGATACACTCAGACCAGATAAACTACCGAGCGATCGAACCAACAACTACCGTGGGGAAGTGTAACTGACGATCTGGCAACGAACACATAAGAAGCCAGAGTATAAGTATATGTCAGGGTGATGATGAGCCGCAGATCAGGAGAGAGCAGTGGATCACGCCACCAGATAGGACACGCCAACCCACATACAACACATACACAAGACAGACAACACAGGACGAGACCAGACGATAGATCCTGGCGGTAGCTGAAGTGGAGGGTTTAACATTAATATATTTTAAAAGTACTATATATATTTTTTAAACCGGGACATTTCCAGGGACAACATTTGGCATATGTGCTGTCTTACTATAGTTGTATAGTTTAGTTTAACTATAGCTTAGTGATCATGGTTGATGAGTACATATGGTTGATGAGTACATATTTCCATTGCAGTAGCCGTAAACATCATTGTGGTTGGTGTACACTTTCTACAGAAATGAAAGGTCAACCCTTTTTTGTGTGGCTTCACACTTACCGACATAGACACACGTGTGCACACACACACACACACACACACACACACACACACACACACACCCACACGCATGTCATAGCAAGAGAGGCTACTAAAAACCAGACCAAATGTATCAGTTTCAGTTTATAAGAAAAAGCGGCACTTCAACAGCAACGGCTGTCAAACCATTTCTCCTTTTTGTAAATACAACGTGTGACACGTTTGTGTCAGGAGCGTAAAAATGCGATGGCTGTAGTGACATATTTCCGCGACTTACCCGTGTAGACTCACACACACACAAACACAAGCACACACATACACTGCAGTAAACTGTCTTGTTCTTTACAACACACTTTGTGCCCCGACTAAAACGGATGTATCTCTTAAACGTTGAAGGTCAATGTCTCAAAGTAAGAAATAAAAATCGTCTTTCTGTCCCCGCAGCCGCTGAGTGGTTCTGAGGCCAGAGGGAGGCTGCTGGGATACAGGGTCATAATAAACGACAGCCACGCAGGGAACGGCACCACCCACACGGTCGGCGCCCAGGCCACATGTCTATCGGTGCAGTCCTGTGACACATGCCTGGTGATGGTGTCTGCATTCAACTCTATAGGCTCGTCCCCTCCAGCCCGCCTTCCAACCCTTTTCCATACAGGTGAAGCGTTTTATTTTGTAAAACAAATTAGGCTTACTTCATACTCCCTTTATGCTCTTTCATAGTTTGAGAGTCTAGAGTCTAAGAGTTTTTGGTCTGGGTTTTGTGTAAGAACATTATTATATTATCATAGTACTGTGAATTAAGATTAATCCGAATATTATTCATTCATATTCCATGAACCCTAACCTCAACCTACCCACGCCTCACTTCCTCAGCTCAGCCACCGCAAGATTTGCAAGTCTTTGCAAGCAAGTGCAATGTCTCCCTCTATTGGAGAAAGGCAGACCCTACATTGCTATCCACCGGCTATCTGGTGGAGTGGTATCCGCAAGGCCAGCAGTTTGAAAAGCTCCAATGGATGCAACTGTCCACGGCAGAGAGCCATGCACTGATCACAGGTAGGACCTAGTGACCCGGAAGAGATGCTTACATGTTCGTTGCAAAAACGTATCGTTTATTTATTTACTTATAATTGTATTGATTTAATTTGTATTGATATTCAGTTGTTTTTGCTTTTTGTTTGCAGATATGGAGTCATATGAGTGTTACGACGGAGCTGTGTATGTCTTCTATAAAAGCTCTGTGGGCAAGGCCAGTTTTGAAGGCGTCAACACTCTGGTGTCAGGTAAGAGCTGTCATCCGCAGGGGAAGCCCCTTGTATCCACCATGCCAGGCCCCGCCCACCTTATAAGGTCGAGGCTGTGATTGGTCACCGCAGACTCTCAGTAGCTATCCTACTCCGAACTGACCCTAACTCCAATTATTAATTACTACTTGAGTTCAAACTAAAGAAATGTAATTTCATAAGGTAAATGTAGCCGTCCCTCAGGTATAAAACTTGTGTTGGCTTTGGATAAACGCCTTTCTAGGCTTAAATCTATTTCAAATTGAATTAGAACCTAAACCATCGGTGATCTTAAACTAAATCCTAACTGTCTGTAATCGTATACCCGGCATGGCAGCGGCTCGTGTGTCAGACCGACAGACTGGGAGAGTGACAGCTGGGAGCTGAATGTGTTGGTTTCACCAGGAAGCTTTCTGCCCCACAATGTCTCGTATATCAGGGGCTTCTGGGCATTATCCCACCCCCCCCAAGGGCCCACATATTGTCTATAAATATATTCAGCCACTTTAGTTATGTCATGCTGTGCTGCTAATACAATGCAGACCTGCGGTTCGGTTAAAATTGTAATTGTTGTATTCTAACAACACATCTCCCTTTATAAAACCTTTACAGTGCCACAAGGGGCTCCGTCGGTCACCCCGCATTTGGGGGGAGACACGGTGACACTGACCTGGACGCAGGTTCCCCGGGTTAAACGTGGCGGCTGTGTCCGCAACTACACCATCTACATAAAGAACAACAAGGACTCTAAGGACAAGCGCATTTGTGAGTACAACACACAGTGGATGCATGATGAAGCAATCTGCAATGTCTTTGGATTTGTGCGCTAATCTTTTGAGCTAGACATCTTTTCTTCTTCTTCTTCTTCTTCTTCTTGTAAATGATGTCGGAGGGCGCGGCCCTGTGACCGATTATCTTGAGTCGTGATAGCGTCTGTGCCGAGCGACCGCCGTAATACACGCACCATGTCACTCTTCACTCCTGTCCGTCCCAAAAAACCCGGCTCCACGCCTTCTCCCCCCCGTCTGTGAAATGCACTACCACCCCCACCCACCCCT
>JAOPJI010000016.1:1933012-1943164 GCA_027122695.1 Merluccius productus
CCCCCCCCCCCCCCCCCCCCCCCCCGCCCCCCCCCCCCCCCCCCCCGCCCCCCCCCCCCCCCCCCCCCCCCCCCCCCAGGCTGCTCCAGTGCACTGAATCTGTACGTGCCAGTGTCTCCTAATAGAAATGTATGTTATTGTTTTGCATGGTATTAAACCAGCATTTTCACACCCACAATGCGTTTGGTCGATTACAGGGTATACTATAATATCTGCTATGCTGAAGTCCTTGGGCTAAACTCCCACACTACACTGAGCTGAGGTCAAGAGCTGCTGTCCCAACGCCACAGATAGAAATACTCTCCACAAGGTTTTGTCTTTCACAGCCGGGATTATCTTGAGACAAAACGCATCTTTGTTTGATAGCCGTTTGGGTCTAATGACCCTCCCTCTTGCTTTACTAACTTGACAACATGGCAGTTATGTGATGCATCTCCAACGCTTTGTCCTGATAAGCACACAGGATGTACAGTGAAATGAAAGTGGCTTACGAGATTGTGCAAAAACAACAACAACAGTAACAACAGTATTTACAATAAAAAAGAAGCATCAATATTTGCAATAGGTGTGGATTAAAATCGGATCAAAAAAAAAAAAAAGGGGTGTGGGTGTGTGTGTGCAGCCTGGTGGGGGACCTGGTGAGATCAGTGTCCACAGTCCTGATGGCCCTCTGTCTCTCTGTCTCTCTCTCTCTCTCTCTCTCTCTCTGTGTTTCTGCTGCGTGACTGTGGAGGCGCTTGCCTGACCGCAGCAGCTGAAACAGTCGGTGGTTGGGGGTGGTGAGGGTCCTCCATGACCCTACAGGCTGCACTTAGAGTTATAACTCTCAGTGCAGTGCCCTCCTATCCCATCCTAATGTTCACTTCAACAAGGCCTACACTACAGTTAGAGTTAACTGTTTACTGTTTTTGCTACCTTGCACATAAATAGTATATTTTATATTTTATAATTTATGTTCATATTTTTAATACTTTAATATTTCTTACATTAAGAATCTGTTTGTTTAAATCAGTGTTATCTGTAGTTTGTGTTGTAAGGGAGAGTCACGTAATTTCGATTCTCAGTATGTCTGTGTATATATTGTAGAATTGACAATAAAACTGACTTTGACTTTGATTATAAATACAATATTTGATTTAATATATTATATAACATATATTATAATATATTATAACAATATTTAATGTAAGAATATTTTTAATATTTAATTCCAGGTGACAACATGTAGGTCTAAGACCACATAAGTATTTATTTAATTGGTTTTAGTATTTAAAGACCACCCAAAACAGACAGTGAACGCGTCAGCATGAGGAGAGAGAGAACCAATCAGAAGTCATAGCGAAAAAGCGGAGCGTGGCGTAACATCTGGGACGTCATCAGAAGGCGACTGTTGGGGGTTTAGCCACGAGGATGTGTTTTTAGCATTAGATTTGAAGTATTTCGGCGATTTTTTTTGTGTGTTTTTTAATAAGAAGGAAGTTTTTCTCTTTCTTTTTCTTTTTTACCTCTTACAGTGAAGCCGGGGAGGAAAAGCCCAGCATGGCGGACTTCGCTTCGCTCGGCCTGGCCGACTGGCTGATCAAGCAGTGCACACAACTAGGGATACACAGACCCACTCCCGTCCAGGAGCACTGCATGCCACCCATCCTGGAAGGCAAGGCACCTCACACACACACACGCACACACACACACACACACACACACACACACACACGTGTATCTGGATGGCAACAGGGTGGTCACGAGTTGGGGGGGATTTGATCGGGATTCTAGATGGACAGGTGATAAAGATGTGGATGATAGAGATTTGTGTTTGTGTCGTGCAGGTCGGGACTGTTTGGGCTGCGCCAAGACGGGCAGTGGGAAGACCGCTGCCTTCGTCCTGCCGGTGCTGCAGAAACTGTCCCAGGACCCCTACGGCATCTTCTGCCTGGTCCTGACCCCCACCAGGTCGGTCCCTCAAAACCAAGCCAATCATACATGACTGCAGAGAAGCAGCACACTGTCTTTTCAACAGAGGTCACAGGAGAAACACTAACATTGGACCGCTTAACTAACTTCCACATTGTTGAGTTGTTTTGGTCCTTTGAGGAAATCCCTGCCACACTACCTACTGTGGTCTACTGTGGTGGTACCAGATCTACCGTTGTGGTCCCGTTTATGGTGATGATGTTGGCGTTGCAGGGAGCTGGCGTATCAGATCGCAGAGCAGTTCCGGGTCATCGGCAAGCCCCTGGGCCTGCGGGACTGCATCGTCGTGGGCGGGATGGGTAAGTGAAGTGGTTCCACTTGGAGCCCATATCCAGCTCCAGAACCTGGTCATACCGCTCCAGAACCATGACGCACACATCCATGGAAAACACTGATGAGCGTTAACTAAATTCTATTTGGACTATTTATTTAGTCAATTAGCAGACCTCTTCAATCCAAAAGGCCTTAGATACACGTCATTAAGGAGCCGGTTGGGGCATCTTGCTCAGGGATGTCTACAAGTAGACTGGGGTTCAAACCCAGAACCTTCTGGCTGGGAGTCAAACACCTTAACCACAAGCCTATCCTATCCCTCCCCATGGCAGTAACTAATGCTACCATCACTGACTGTGATGTTTCCTCCTCAGACATGGTGGCGCAGTCCTTGGAGTTGTCGCGGCAACCCCACGTTGTCGTGGCGACGCCCGGACGACTGGCGGACCACATTCGCAGCTCTAACACCTTCAGCCTGAGCAGGATCCAGTTCTTGGTGAGACCCGGTCTCTAGGACTCTAGCTCCCACTTTGTGTGTGTCTGTCTGTGTGTATTCATTTGTGTGTGGGTGCATGTGTACACCTATGCGTGTGAGTGTCTGAATACATAGATGTAAGTGTATCTATTGTGTCTGTGTTAGGGGCGTCACGATTCCGATTTTAAATCACAGATCGATCTAAATCAAAAGCAGACAAAAGAAACAAATGTAGAAAAGCTGTTTTTGTGGGCTGCCCCTGTCATCTAGTGGCTCTTGTTGTTTTTGTGTTTAACAGTTTGTTGTTCCCAATTTGGTGAAATAGGTTTTTGTTATTTTAAATAAATAATTTAAATTTGACCATATGGCCTTAGTGTGGTACATTCCTAAAGAAATATGGTGGCTATATCACACATGCTATGTAGCCTATCTTTTTAAGAACCTTTACTAATCAAGACTCGATAGTCTAACAATGGCATAGCCGTCAGTGCTGAAAAAAACCCCTTTAAAATCGAATCGTGGATTTGGTGACACCCCTACTATACATGTGTGTATCTGTGTGCAATTGTGCATCTATATGTGTGCGTCAGATCATGGATGAGGCAGACCGGCTGCTGGAGCAGGGCTGTACTGACTTCACCAAGGACCTGGAGGTGATCCTCGGGGCGCTGCCGGCCAAGCGACAGACGCTGCTGTTCAGTGCCACGCTGACTAGCACGCTGCAGGAGCTCCAGAGCGTCACCATGAACAAGCCCTTCTTCTGGGAGAGCAAGTCAGAGTACGTGTCCCTGCGTCTGTCTCCCTCACTCTCACAACTACGACTATTACAGCTGAATCCAGTTTTCCAGTGCTACAGTTCTTCAAGTACTTCCAGTGCTTCTAGTAATACAAACCGGTCATTTAGCACTGTTATTTGTTATTATGGGGAGACACTGTTGTTTGAAACAGCCACAGTGTTTCTCATGCAAGACATGGCAAAACAAAGTTTTCATTAGCCTAGTTGGCGGTAAATTTATGTTGATGTAGGATTTTACAGGACTACAACTCTTTTGAGTCCTCTCAGTGTGGCGGAGTATCGCCACCAAATGCATTCTGATGTACAATCCCTATTGACCCATTTGTGACACCCAGGACCCGGACGGTGGACGAACTGGACCAGCGCTACATCCTGACCCCGGAGAAAATCAAGGACGCCTACCTAGTCCACTTGATCCAGACCTTCACAGACCAGCACAGCGACTGGTCCATCATCATCTTCACCAAAACCTGCAAGTAAGCACTGGTAGTGTTTTTCGCCTGTATAAAAAAAAAACCTGTTCTGGGGGCGTTACCCTTTGTATGCAACGCCAAGTGTGTTAGAAATAAAGCTGGTACGACTGTTCAATGGTACTACTAGTGGGGAGTGGGGCTGGTGTGTGTGCTAAATCTGTTCCAGGGAACCAATAGAGGTCTGGTTTGGATCCTGTGATCTTTTTAGTGGTTTATGTTCTTGCTTCCAACTCATTAGGGAGGACATTAGTCAAAGCCCAGCAGCAATTGGAGTTTGATCATTCAGGATTTGATCTGATAGTGGGAGTACTTAGTGGATGCCTCAACATCCTAATCAATATTATTCATTTAGTGGAGAGAAGTTAGGAAAATACTGGAGGCCTTTCATGGGGTTATCAGTTCAAGGTACTGCATTTTAGTATATTTTTAACATTTTAACGCATCTAAACCTGTCCTCACAGGGACTGCCAGATCCTGACGATGATGCTACGAAAGTTCAACTTCCCCACCATCTCCCTCCATTCCATGATGAAACAGGCGAGTGTCCTCAGAAACCCAGAAGGCCTTCCCGGTGTGGTGGTAGTGTGTAGAGGAGATGTTTGGCTTTCCGTTTGAGGTCACTTCTCCATTTTTAATGGTTTGTTCCTCATTAGCAGTCAGTCGCTACTAGCCAGATGCTTACAAGCAGCTTGTATTTTTACTTCCTGTGAGAAGAAAGGACACAAATCAGACTTTCATCAATCCAAAAAACAGATCAACTTGAAGAGCGAAGATGTTGAATAATACATTAATTAATACAGCATGGCCTTTTTTCCCCCCACCACAGAAAGTACGATTCGCCAACCTCTCCAAATTCAAAGCCAGCGTCTACAAGATCCTGATTGCGACAGATGTTGCTTCCAGGTAAGATGCTCAAACTATTGCTCTAAAAAAATGTGTAGGGTAAATGTCCCTTGTATACAAACTGTTTGTTCGTATACATGTTCGAAAAACAACAATGGCGGCTCCTAAAGAGGTTAGCGTAGATGCTGCTATAGCATCAGTTATAACTGAACTGCAGTGTTTCTTCATTGAAAGAGCAAATAACAGCACTAGCAGCTTTTCTTGATGGAAGAGATGTTTTTCTCTCCTACTACGGCATATGGTTTGTTGATCTGATTGGCCTTAGTTAACCTGTGGGATGCTTCATCCAATCACCTGCCAAATATATTTTTTGTGTAACAAAACTGGCGCGTTAGGTCTAGGCTGTCATGGCACTTTCTGTGTGCATTGCCTTTCTGATTTTGTATGATTTGCTGGCTAACAGGGGGTTGGACATCCCAACGGTCCAGGTAGTCATCAACCACAACACGCCCGGCCTGCCCAAGATCTACATCCACCGAGTGGGACGAACTGCCAGGGCTGGTAGGATCACATTGATGATGATTGAGTATTTATAGTCACAGGACAGTATAGTATAACAGACGTTAAATCCCCCTAACTACTCCTTGATGACTTGCATCTGTCAGCGTGAGTGGCTTGAGAGAAGTCTTCATAACTAAATGCTAATGAAGGGCCTTTGGAGCTCAGTCACAGCCGCTTGCTAACGGGTGTCTTTACTCCGCAGGGAGGAACGGAGTCTCCATCACCATGGTGACGCAGTATGACATCCACCTGGTCCACGCCATCGAGGAAGAGACCCGTAAGTCAAATTATTACCAATATGTGACTATTAACATTTAGCAGATGCTTTTGTCCAAAGCGACTTACAATAAGTACATTTGTCGGTATGGCAAGGACGTCAATAGAACCCGTTTCCAAGTGCACCATAATTGCTAGGTTTAGCTCTTTCTGGTACACAGCATGGAGAGCTAGGGTAAGATGCAAAGTACTATTTAGTCAGAACATGTATGCGTCTAAAACACTTACGATATGAATTTATAATAGTTATAAATTCCATTTGGTAAATGCTTTCATCCAAAGCGTCTTACAATAACGAAAGTGCATATATTCAACAGTTGAGCTGCACAGGACCAGACTGTCGTAGTAGACTGTAGTTGCATTGGACCACTGTGTGGCTACTTCAGTTTAGATGTGTGTTAGCGCTGGTTCCCTGTGTGTCTATACAGAGTCGAAGCTAAAGGAGTACGAGGTGGAGGAGAAAGATGTGTTGAAGATCCTCACCCAGGTCAACGTGACCCGGCGGGAGTGTGAGATCGTAAGAACCCCCTTCCTGCTCGATAGACGCCATGATCCCAGAAACGGATAGGATTCATGCGGACGCGTTAATGAAAACCTGTTCTATTCCAGAGACTGGAAGCCACCGACTTTGACGAGAAGAAAGAGGTGCACAAGAGGAAACAGCTTATCCTCGAGGGGAAGGTACGTATTGATAATGGTTAAACACTGTCGCTGTGCTACTACAACTGGTTAGCGTTAGCTCTGTAAAGCATTAGATGCAGGTTAGCAGTTGGCTAGCAGTTTTATTTTTTACATTGATAAATTTAGGATAATTGTCATGAAGTTTAATTTGAGTTAGTAAGGAAGCTCTTCATTCCATAAAAATGTTCACCATAGATGAGACCTTTGCTATGAATTCGATTGTTTTAATAAAAAAAGATAATATGAACAGTATACTAAATATCATGCCCCAAGGCTAAGCAGAGAAGAGCCACAACCAATGACTTAGAAGCTGAGATACAGTCAGTGTAGTCTGAGCCTGGGTTTACCCGTGTTGTGGTGGTGGTCGTGTGTTTCAGGACCCCGAGATGGAGGCCAAGCGCAAGGAGGAGCTGGAGAAGATCAAGAAGCAGAAGAAGAAGTTCAAGGAGCGGATCCAGGAGAGTGTGCAGCAGCAACAGGCGGAGCAGCGGGAGAGGAACCACCTAAAGAAGAAGCGGCGACTGGAGCAGAAGAAGGCCAAACTGGAGGCTAAATGACATGGGCCTCCACCATGTGTACACATGTTATATGCTAATATGGACTGATGCATTTGACCATCTATATCGTATACCCACACTAGCATAATGCTATTGTGCCTACGCAGGACTCGGCCATGTACACAGGCTTAGTGAAAAGGATTCTAGCGTGTATATACTACACACTATGAAGACTAGACTTGTGTGTGTGCAGAGGGATTTCTTTTTACATGCGTGTAAAATATGAAGAAAAAATGTAGCTGACTCAAGCTTGACAAATCAACCTTTATTGATGGACTCAGTTTGAGAACAGAATCACACATCGATTTAATCTCACCAGCAGAAAGGAGTCCAGCCCAGAACCTTGTAAATGATGTAAAATAAAAACCCATAATCCAGTATCCTGATTTTTACCTTTGGGCAAATCAATAAAGTACGCATTTATCTACTGGGCTGTACGTCCCCGGTTCCTTCGTGGATGTTCATCTCAGAAACACTTCAAACAGAACATCAAGTTAATTTAAGTCTAATGATAATAAGCAGGTGCAAATGTAAAAACTCGTGGTGGTGGGGGGGGGGGGGGGTGGTTGGTAGCAAAACAAAGACTATTGCCCACACGTTAAAAGATGTAACCGGGACGACTAAAGGTCTACATGATTGTCACAGGCGAGGCTACGACTAACATTCTGTGCTCAAAACATTCGTAAAAAGACTCGAAGCCTCGTGACACAACCACAATCCATCAAGGGGGGGGGGGGGGGACATTTACTGAATTTTATTTTAAGGATTTATTTGATCTTAAAACAGGAGGCCAAGCCTCATGCTAAACTGTTCGCAAGCTGCTGGAGTTCACAATGCAACAAATTAAAAGCATGGCCTTAAAGTAGGGCCATTGAATCACAAAGTAGCACACAGTATATATATAACATAAGCCAGCCGACACCAGGAGCACAGGTCCGTTAAGGTGTGCTACCTGGTCATCTACCGGAAGCATACCTGATTGAAAAGTGAAAAATACAACCATTTCAATCAACACAATAAAATTAAAAACTACTTAACGTCAACAAAAAAAAGGAAAAAGCAAATGCAGCTATCTGGATTTGAAACGATCAGCTCAAAAAGGAAGGTAGGAGGCCCCAAGAACGTCCCTCAAAAAAAAGACTCGCTGGTTTAGGAGGTAACCTGTAGGAACCAGCGGTGATGATGAGGGAGGGGGGGGGGGCGTCTGCACATGCAGGCGTCACTCTGGTTTCACCAGAGGGGGAACTCCGTTTCTTGATTCACCATGAAAAGACGCCGCGGGAAAGTTTGACGGAAACTACAGTCAAACTATTTTGACGTACTAAGTCCTAATATCTATACGACCAAGGAATACAAAAACAAACAAAAAAAAAACTCTTCTCCGACGAAGTCCTGCGTTAAATAAATTCCACCGGCTTCAGTCATGTGTCCAAATTCTGCGTTTTTTCCTTCTCTTCGAATCACACCCGACTTGAAACACGACGTGTTGCAGGCGACTCAACTCTGCATCTCAGGCCACACAGACACCAAACGCACACGCATCCCAGGGCTCTGAATCTAGAAAGTTCCCGTTGAAGACCTCTGCAGGATACCCCGCCTCCTCTTCCTCCTCCTCCAACCTCTGGTGGTTGTTGATGAAAACCTGCTCCTCTACTGCTCCTCTACAGCGGAGACACCGACGACACCCCCCCCCCCTCGCCCCCGCAACACAAAGCTTCTCCAGTGGAGGAGTTGTCACTCTCAAGCCAGCGAAGCACTAAAACAAAACAAACGCACCCTTACACCCCCCCCCCCCCCCCCTTAATGGAAAAAAAGCAAAGTAGACGCTTTCTCAAGCCTCTACGTTCGGAGATGGACAACAGCTGACGACGAGTACAATATTCAACGCTGGTCATGTTCACAAGCTACGCATTTTTTTTCCTTTCGGTTTTTCTTCTTTAGCATGTTGTGCTCCGTCGTAACAAAGTTACATATGAAGGAATTTGTCCCGTGGCGAGCGGCGATGACCCGCCGAGTCCCACACGTGTCGCGCCTGGAGGAGAAAGGTCCCAGGCCATGTGTGGTCCAAACATTCCCCCCCGCCTCCCCCTGTAACCCTTCCAGGCCCATGGCTCAAGACCAGACCGGAACGGACCCGGGACCCTCCAGGAAAATCACAGGCGGCTCAATTCAAAAACTCTTTTCTCTTTGTTTTCTCCATGACGGGAGGGGGAGGGGGGGAGGGGAGAAGGGGAAATCGGGGGTCGGGGGGTCCAGGGTGCCGTTCTCCAGATCCGGAGGAGCCCTGGGGAGGGGGCAGCGGCGGCGGCGGCGGCAGCTGCGCCCGCGTTACCGTGACAACCATGTCTGCCACGTCACCTGTGGGACGCCGTCTGACCCCTCCCCCCCACCCATCCATCCCTCCGTCCTGATAGGCTGAGAGCCCTGGCAGACCGCTTTCCATGGAGCGGGAGGGCTGGGGAAGATAGGAAGGGAGGGTGAGGTGTAAAGGAGTCAGGTTAGGGGTGGGTGGTTATGGGGGGTGGGAAGGGAAGGTAGAGGGCAGAGGAGGTAAGGTGGTGGTGGGGGGGGGGTGATTTGAGTTTCTTTTAGAGCAGAGCCTCCAGAGACGGCAGGAGTCCCTCGTCTTTATGGTTTGTTTATTTTTTATTTTATTCCTATGCAGCTCAACCGCACGCCAATGCGCCCTCCACTTCCTACCATACTGGCAACCCCCAGAGCAGGGGTCACTTCTGTCCACCCGCTTGCCTCTCTCCCTCCATCTTCATCCCTTCATATCTCTCTCTCTCTCTCTAGCTCCGTCTCTCTCTCTCTCTTTGCCGCCATCCCTCTCGCTTCCCGTCCCTCGGCGGTGCGGTGGAGGGGGTTTTCCCCCCCCTCCCCCCTGCGGCCGGTGTTTAGGCTTGGCTTTCCGCTCTCTCCCTGTCGCGTTGTGGCGTTCTGGTGCTTGGCTTGTAGCAGAGGAATACAGGTATCCATTTAAGTTTCATCGTTACCCAGATTAAAATGCCGACGAAGCGGGCTCCGCTCAAGCCCGGCTCCCCTCGTCCTGTCACCTGTGTGTGTGTGTGTGTGTGGGGGGGGGGGGGAGGAGGCGGAGCAGGGAGAGAGACTTGTGTCAAGATACCAATGCACCACAACAAACCGAGAAAGATACACATTATTCAGGCAAAAGTCTGTCTGCGGGGGGGGGGGGTGGTGTGTAAGGGGTAGGGGTGTGTGTGTACTCACGTTCTAGTACTGGGA
>JAOPJI010000016.1:1943264-1955595 GCA_027122695.1 Merluccius productus
CACACACACACACACACACACACACACACACACACACACACACACACACACACACACACACACACACATTATATTACAGTGTTTCCCCGACATGCATCTTTACACGGTAAATATTGAGTTTGCGTTTCCCTTCCTTATCGTTTGTTTCTGGATTTCGTTTTTTTTGCTCCTTGAACCGCTTCGCGCGCGCTTTTGTTTGTTTTATATAAAGACATATAAAGACATATAAAGACATATAAAGACATATAAAGACATATCAGAGTTGCCCCTAATGCACCCATCAGTTGGTGCATTGTCAATATTGTCATTGGAGAAATATTGTGGAAAAATAACTGACAGAATAGTTAAAAATAGTGAGGAATAAAAAAACCATCTGACATGATGATAGCGTAGCGTTAGCTCAGGAATGGCTTTAGATTGCAGGAGGAAATAACTAGAAATAGAAAATAAGCCTCCATATTTTATTGTGTGGAAACAGAAGCAACAGTATTATGGGATGGGATGGCTACAAACTGCAGCCTGGATACTGTATTTGTGTGTATTTGTGCTAATTGTGCGCTAGCATGCTACATGCTATGTTATATTGTTCGACCATTTCTGTTGATTGAATGCATTGAGCCCATCTGGAATCACGGATCACATTTAAACCCTTTCTGCGCACGTGCACGTCGGCAACGTGCACGTCGGCAACGTGCACGCCCACGTCGGCGATGTGCATGCGCACGTCGGCACCGTGCACGCCCACGTCGGCACCGTGCACGCCCACGTCGGCACCGTGCACGCGCACGTCGGCATCGTGCAGGCCCACGTCGGCGACGGGCACGCCCACGTCGGCGACGTGCACGCCCACGTCGGCGACGTGCACGCCCACGGCACCAACGTGCACGCCCACGGCACCAACGTGCATGCCTGCACGCCCACATTAGCAACGTGCACGCCCACGTCAGTGATGTTGGTGGAAAAAAAGGGGAAACTGTATATGTACTCACGTTCTAGTACTGGGACAGACCAGTCACTCCCCCATGCTGATAGGCACGCTCCCCCTGGTAGGTGGAGTCCTGGGACAGAGCCACGTCCATCTGGGACTTGAACTCATCGCCCAGGTAACTGTCCTGAGAGGCGCAGGGGAAAAACAAAACAAGCGTCATCACACCTGAAAAAAGGTGTGTATCGGCCACTGCCTGATACATCCTGACCCAGTTACCTGGGACAGCTAACGAGCTAACCGTTGAATTAACTGTAATGGTGCAGTTACCTTGAACAGCTAACGAGCTAACCGTTGAATCAACAGTAAAAGATGCAGTTACCTGGGACAGCTCTGGCTGGGAGAGGCCAGGCTGGCTCATCTGCGACGGCTGGCTCATGTTGATGTAGCCTTGCGTCAGGGGCCCCTGGGAGAAGGGCTGGGAGGCCCCGTCCTGGCTGGCCTGGCTCGGGCCCCCGGCAGCCCCCTGACCGCCGCCGCCCATCCCCCGGCTCCGCTGACGTCCACCGCGGCCCGGCTTACCCTTCATGGCTCCGCGACCTGCAGGTCACGCGCACACAGGAATGTAGTTTGATAGTGAAAATGATTGTTCAAGTAATTGTTTGTTTAAGAATATGGCCATAGACAAGGGCTCAACTCCACTGCCAAATTTTTAAAAAGTGACATTTTGTGGGGGCTGTATAGTGTTGTGGCCAAGGTGTCTCCCAGCAGTAAGGCTCTGGGGGTTCATGTCGACATGTACCTGCGGCAGGGCCGTTGGTCTGGCCCAGGTAGCCCGGCGGTGGCATAGGGGGCATCACCAGGTTGAAGGGGATGGGGATGTTCATGGCCATGTGACCCGGCCCTGCACCGATCATGCCGATCTGATCGTGGGTCTGGAAGTACATGTTGGACGGTCGTCCGGCTGGGAGCGAGAGAGCAAGAGAGTAAGTGAGTGAGAGAGGAAGAAAGACAAATAGAGAAAACAAGGGTGAGGGCGAAACAGCGAGAGAGGGAGGACACGTTAGCGGTCATTGCGACTACGTGCTTGGACACCAGTGCTCATCGAGTACACCAGCAGCTGTGCTCCTGTGCTGGTACCAGTGGAGCCAAGAACCCCCTCACCTGTAGTACCGTAACAGAAGTGGGCGGGGCCAACTCGGGACTCACCTGTGCCGCTGCGGTCGTAGGCGGAGCCCGGGATCAGGGCCTCACGGGCGTCGTACATCGCCGTACTCATGAAGCGCCCGCCCTGGAAAATAAAAACGGTCAACGGGAATTTCAAACGTGTGACTAACAGGGTCGATGGTGTTTCTCAAAGTATCCCCTGAAAGATTGCAGGGGGTAGTTTGGAGATTTTTCTTTTTCTAATATTGTTAGAAACAATGATAAACCAATTCTGCCCTGAATTGAATCTCAACCTCCTACAAGCCCATGTTTGGAGTACTTAAGTATGTAATTGAAGCATTTATTGTTAATGTTTACACCAAATAACACGCAGACATTTATTTTCATTTTGTTCCCTACCCAAAATGTTTTGTGCTGGTGAATGGAGTACTTGGCCAAAATATTATCGTGGAGGGGGTACATTCGCAAAAATAGTTTTAGAACCACCCGTGTAGACCGGCTGTTTCTGTTCATGTCGGCGTGAGTAACCAACTGTGTGTGTGAGTTACCAGTTATGTGTGTATGTGTGTGTGTGTGTGTGTGTGTGTGTGACTCACAGGGTTGATGGTGTTGACCAGCTTGCGGGGCTTGCTGAACTGCATGAGGCTCTCCCTCAGGTTGTTGAGCGGCCCCTCCACCAGCACCTTCTGCTCCTTGTAGTAGTTCAGCAGGTGGTTCCACAGGGGCTGCTTGGACAGCGCCTTGGGGTTCCCCACGATGATCACCCCGTACCTGACACACACACACACACACACACACACACACACACACACACACAGATCATTTTTAAATTATACAAGGGATCAGTTGCGATACCTTGGTAACCTATTTTGAAAAATATTTAGTATGCCGAAGTAGCATCCAATCAAAAGTAAACATTCGCTCATAGCAGTTACAGTTTAGACGAAAAATTGTCAAGGCCACTTTCTACTCGCCCAGAAACCTGCAAGAACAACAGACTCCGCCCCAAACACCACCGACATGCCCCTCCCCAGAAACCAAGAGCTCGATCCCCCAAGCCACAGGCCCCCCCCCGCTGGACCATCATGTGGGACTTACTTTGCTCTGGTGAGCGCGACGTTGAGGCGGCGAGGGTCGTTGAGGAAGCCGATGCCCTGGTGCTCGTTGGCACGCACGCACGACAGGATGATGAAGTCCTTCTCCCTGCCCTGGAAGGCATCCACACTGGCGATCTCCACTTCCTGGTGCAGGACAATGAGGAAGGGGGTGGGGGGGAGACAACAATAGTCTGATTTTAAAAATGGCTCCTATTTTTAACTACGGTTGCGACTCACAAGTGGATTGGCCATCACAAACAGTTTCAAAATCTACCCGGGAGTTTTAGGTTGTGTTTCACACCGAGTATCAGACCCAGTGTGTACAGGACTCCTGTGCTCCTTAGAAGAGTCCCCATCATCCTTCTTGAGGTCAGAGGTAATAAAGACTACGATGCGATTTCTAGGCCTCAGAGCCCAATGTGAAGATCTCTAGTTTCCATGTAAAAAGAGGAACATTCACTTGGATGCTTCAAAGTAAATTCCTTCCCTCACACGCCTCAAGAAAAATCAAAAGCAGTAGATATATTCAAGATAAGATTAAAAAACACAGAGCCTTCATAACTAGCTCAATGCCGTTGCTTTGGAAACTGCTTTGGGAAGCTGTGTTGCTAGGCGACCAGAGCCAGTGCTGATGTTGATGTGGGCGGGAGCTGCAGGGGGTTGGGGGAGGTACCTGGTAGAGCTTGGTGTGCAGGGAGCCGCTGAACTGCATGTACTGGACCAGGTAGGAGCGCTGGCCCTCGTATGGCGTGATGATGCCGATCTGGTCGGGCTTGGCACCAGCCTTCAGCAGCCGGGTGGTGATCTTCTCGACGTTGGCCGCCTCAGTCCTGAAAAACAATGCAGGGCGTTTAGTACACTGACCAGAGGTACTAGCTAACTCAGAGCTACAGGCCAACTCAGAGCTACAGGCCAACTCAGAGCTACAGGCCAACTCAGAGCTACAGGCTAACGGATAGCTACAAGCCAATTCGGTGCTACCGGTTACAGGCTAACTGACATCTACGAGCCAATTAAAAGTTATGAGTTAACTGCAAGCAACAAGCTAACTCAATTGAGAAGTTGCTCAATTGATTGATCAAGGCATTAACACCACCAGGGTTAGGGGTCCAACAACACTGCCCTGGCAAAGACCAATCAACGGCAGATGACTATCCACAACTCCTCACGTGTTGCAGGGACGCAATGAGGTACCTGTTGAGGTAGGAGGTTCCTGAGCTGGCGATCTCCTCCTGGCCCTGGGTGACGTAGAAGAACATGGGCTTGTCCGGCTGGGGCCACTGGAAGTCAAAGCCCTTCTTGATGCGGTCGGCTGGAGGTAGGGAGAGGAGCAAGAGTGGTTTACGTTACAACAATTAATCACAATGAAAACTATCAGGCAGAGAAAACAAAACCGTCATGGCCGAAATTCAGGTTTACCTCATTTTGACAAAGAGTGCCAGCCAATAGCCTGATGTTATTGAAGGTTTGTTTTAATAAATGGAAGCTTTTTAGAGATAAGATACATTCATAAAAAGCTAATGATGATGTTGCCCCATTTTCTGCATAATCGACTACGCCGATTTAAGTGCGGCTGCCCTAGTTGGATTAGTTCGATAATGGTGTGGTCTTACCTGCGGTGACGCCGTTCTGTAGGGAGCCCTCGTAGAAGATGTTGGAGGGAAAGGCGCTGAGGGCAGGGTGCATGCGGTACTGGACCTGCAGGCGGATGGGCCGGATGCCCAGAACCACTAGCCGCTCAAACAGAGACTGGGACAGGCCCGCCTTGGCCGCCTTCTTGCACATGACCACGGGCCCCAGCTGGCAGTGGTCGCCCACCAGGATCAGCTGCAGGGAACACGGTGGGCAAGACATCAGATTAGAACCACAAACAACAACAAACTAACATACCACCACTGGGGGCTGCAAGTGGTCCATATGTGCGGGAAGAGTTGCCATGGCAATGGGCTGATTGAGGATGGTGTGTGTGGGTTTGTTTCTGTGTGTTCATTTGTTTCTGTGTTCATGGGTGAACCTTGGCCCCCACCTCCACAGAGAGTGAGTGAGTGAGTACCTGCTTGGCCCCCAGCACCACAGGCACCATGCACTCGGGCTCGGTGGCCTGGGTGCTCTCATCTATCAGGATGGAGCGGAACTGCATCTTGGCCAGGCGGGGATCCCCGGCCCCCACGCATGTACCACAGATCACGTCCGCATTCTGCATGGAGGGAGACAGATGGGGGGGGGGGGGAGAAAGAGAGAAGGAAGGAGCAAGAGATGGAGAGAAAGAAAGATGCAGAGAGAAAGAGAGGGATAAGAAGAGGGAGCGAGAGAGGTCAGAAAAACACTATGATCTCCTTTAGGGCATTAAAAATGTGCAAAAAAAGAAAAAAAGAAATCAACCTCAAGGATCTAATGGAGGTGAATCAACTGCATAACGTGGCACAAAAATAATTCAAACTGAATACCATTTCAAATTAAAAACACGGCGCCTCTCGACAACACAAGCGTGTTGATTAAAAGAGGATAATAGGCCGAATTATTATGCCAATCACGAGGGTTGATTACCACGCAAGCGATCCCCCCCCCCTAAACACACGATTACATGATTACATCACTAACTATCCGACAACTCATTAAAAGACAAGACTGTATTTGGACACTGGAGGAGGGGGGGGTGCTCACCATGAGCAGCTCCCTCTCGGCTGTGCGCTTCAGAGCCCGGTAGCGCTTCTCGTCAGCGGATGACAGCTCGCCTGTCTCGTCCTTCAGCTGCTGCAGCTTCTGGAGCTCAGGCATGCTGGGGGGGAGGGAGAGAAAGAGAGGGAGTGAGAAAAAGAGAGGGGAAGAGAAAGAATAAAAAGCGCGAGAGAGAGAGAGATGGAGCAATAAAAAGCAACATATAAGGGGGAAAGAGATGGAGAGAAAGAGAGAGAACAGCAGGGTCATCAAACACACCAGTGGGAATCACCCATCTCATCACAGCAGCTTGGAGAGCTCATGTACTTTTTCCATTAGCAGAAGAATGTAAAGGGAAAGAAAACCTTTAAACGTATGTAGTCTGGCTAGCCATTTAGTTACTTTAATATGTGGGAAACTTGGAAAATATATTTTTTTAATTCCTTAAAGAATAGATACTATCAAACAAACTCCGCTTCCCAGCATGCAACTGACCTGTCCATGTTGCTGATCTGGTTGTGCAGGGCCAGGAAGGAGACCGGGGAGTCGATGGCCTCCCTGCTCTTGGCGCACAACCTCACCACCTTCAGGCCCGTCTGGTGGATCTTCTCCGTCAGCTGGTCCACGGCGATATTACTGGGAGCGCACACCAGCACCGGCCTGCCAATCACAACGCCCACAGAAAATGAGGTGTGATGCGAGTGTTATTCCAGGACTGCGTTACGCTAGCTCATGGGGACCACAGTGGATGCATGTGTTACTGCAGGTATTTGTGGGAACCGTCTGGTGTTACACCAGGTCGGTAGGGGGACCACAGTGGATGCATGTTATTGCAGGTATTTGTTGGGACTGTGTGGTGTTACACCAGGTATTTGAGGGGACCACAGTGGTGGTGATTTACCATATGTGATTGTGAGATCCAACGTGGTATTGCGTTACCACAGGTATTTGTGGGGACCACAATGGGGGTGTGCTACCACAGGTATTTGTGGGGACCACAATGGGTTGTGCTACCACAGGTATTTGCAGGGATTACAGTGGGGTTGCGTTACCACATGTGATTGTGGGGACCAAAGCGGAGTGTGTTACCCATAGGTCTTTGCAGGGACCATAGTCGAACATACCCGTTGCCCTGGCGGGCCAGGTGGTAGACGATGGTGGCGGAGGTGACTGTTTTTCCTGTGCCGGGGGGGCCCTGGATCAGACTGAGGGGTCTCTGGAGTACGGTCTTGACAGCATACACCTGAAAACACACATAACCAATCAATTCTCTAGACCTGTCAAGTCTCCGTTAAATCAATGTCCTATGAAAGCAACACTTTGACCGGTGTTGTCCAACCATTATTTATAATAATAAAGTGGGTCTAGATCTAAAAAGGATTTAATACAAAACATCTGAACAGGACATTCGTGGCACAGTTCTGGTTCCATAAATAAAACAAAATAAATCCCTGTTCCCTGCCCTGGTTAGACCGCACTAGTGTGGTTCCAGAGACACTAGGGTGTCTCTAAAACCATCCTGGGGTGAGTGAGGTAACTGGGGGGTGAGTAAGGTAACCTGGGGTGTGAGTGAGGTAACCCGGGGGGTGGGTGAGGTACCTGGGAGTGGTTGAGGTCGGGCAGGCCCTGGGCCGTGAAGCGCTTGGGTAGCTGGCACTTAATGACCACGTCCTCCACCTCGTGGCCCAGCAGCTTGTGGTAGATGTACCCCGACACTGAGGTCTCGTCCACTGCAAACGTCTTCAGCGCGCTCTGCATCCTGAAAACACACACACGCACGCCCGCACGTTAGATGCAAAACCGCTTTGCTCAAATCCCCCCTTCTGGAAGTTTGCTTAGAAGTGCTAAGAACAACAAAGCATGCCATGATTAAACATTAATGCATGAAGAAGCACTACATGAAAGTGGGATGAGGCCTACCTGTCGAAAGACGTTGACTTCCACACAAAGTCCACCTGGAAGTTGTGCGGGATCTCCACTGGCGCCCCCACACTGCTCCTCAGCTCGATCGCAATTTCGTCTCCGTAGTCAGAACAGTCGGTCAAGGAAACCTAAGAATTTTGACCATACCGTAGGACAATAATACCCACAGAATGCATTTCAGCTGGGTGCACAGACACAAGACAGCAGAAGTGCTAGTCTGCCGCTGCACAGAGCATAGCACCAACTTGGTAAGCATAGCAAAAGGCTAGCACGATACAGACAGACAATTCCAGAGTGCTAGACTGGTGGACACACCATAGCGCTACGGCAGCACCACGGTACATAGACAGACAGACAGACATACATAGACAGACAGACACGGCGAGGAGGAGGATACTGTCCGGGACTTTGATGACGTGGCCGATACCCTTCCAGAGTGGGGCCATCTCTCCCTTGTAGCGCAGGCAGATCTCGTCACCCTGCATGAGCCGCATGTCTGCAGAGATGGGAGACGGCCGTTAGAAGCTCTGCGTGCTACACAACGCCACTATTAGCAGGTAGATGAAAAATGATGCGTGTACAAAAAAAACAACCAACTAAAAACATAACATGGCGAGTGTGGTGGGGGAGGGGTTCATGCTGGGGGTGGTACCAGAACCACCGTGACAGACGGGTTTGGAACCACTGTGAGATGTGTCAGGGGTTCAGAACCAATGTCACATGGACAGGGGTTCAGAACCACTGTGAGATGGGTCAGGGGTTCAAAGCCACAAATAGATGGACGGTGGACCACAGAACCATTGGAAGATGACTGTAGAATGGCGTAAAAAAGCTGGGAGTATTACCACCTGAGTCCGTCTTGGGCAGTGAGAAATAAGCAATCCTCTTTTTATTCAGGCCCAAGTCCCACCTGACGGTTATATTGTCCTGGGTCTGGGTGGGGGCAGAGGGAGGAGAAGACAGGTTAAATAACCCATGCGGCCGAAATGATTCCTACCCTTCAATGACACCTACAGAGAGAGAGACGCACTCCCGGGTAAACACACAGGAGTGTGCGCCCAGGGAACGAACCTGGGACTCTTTAAGCTTCTTGTCATAGTCGGCCTCCAGCTTGACCAGCGGGCCGAAGATGTTCTGGTATTGGTAGGCGTCCTCGTAACGCAGCAGCACGTGCTGCGGCTCCTCGTCCACGCCGGGCTTCTCCAGGTCCTCCAGGGTGGCGCTGGGGTTGTCCTGGAAGCACAGGTTAGCACAGGGGGGGCAATGAGTTAGCACAGCAGACGGGCAGAGTTAGTGGGGCAGAGTTTGCACAACAGGGGGGCAGAGGGGTAGCACAGTGGGACTGAGAGTTTGCACAGCACCCCCCCCAGTCATCTGTACCCCCACTCTACTCACCTTCCAGAGCTCCTCCAGCTTGTTGATCTGCTGGGCAGTGATCTGGCGTGCACGGAGCTGCTCCTGCTCCGAGGGGATCTTCACCAGCCAGGACAGGAAGCAGCGGTCCTGGATGAGGGGCTGCCACTGGGAGCTGTCCCAGTTGATGTCCTTCAGGCTGCTCTGGCTGGCACATGGCTGCCTGCGGACGGGGGAAGCAGTGGGGACAGGCCAGAGTTAGGGGGCGTTTCATGGACCTTTATTTGTTCATTAAAAAGGTTCCCCATCATCTTCCTGGGGTCCACACTGGACATACTATACATAACACATTACATAATAAACATGAAATTGCATTAATATACACTAAATTACATCAATGCACATTAATACCTGCAGAGCAGCACCACCACAGAGTCAGCCTTGGCGGGGATGAAGCCCAGCAGGAAGACATTGCGGCAGCCGCAGTTGTAGCACTCCAGCACCGTCTCGCCCAGCGGCCCATCCTTGTGCAGCGTCACCTCCTTGCACTTGGCCCTCACCAGGTGGTTCACGATGTGGCTAGAGACACAAGACGACACAAACTCCAGTGAACAATCCAATCGCTTCTTAGCTCACACCGTTAACACACTTACAACACTGAAACAGCACAGGTACAGAGGAACTGCAAACACTACAGCCACAAGCCACTGGCCGCATCTGTATTTGGCTCTAGGTGGACGGTGGCTGGGCAACTTAACCCTTTGTTGTTGTTGTTTTTTAAATGAAAGGCCCTAACCTAGCCCACAGTAATCATTGCAGTTTAAATAACTTGAGTTTTAGGTCAATTGAACTTTCACTAACTCAAACAGTGGACAAAAGCGAAACAACGTCATTTAGCTTTTATCCAAAGTGATTCCCAGGTGAAGCTGACAACAATGAAAGCAATCAATCAATACTGGTGCAACTATAAACGCAAGTGCTGCAAAGTTTCCAAAAACAACCCGATATGAGTGCAGTCCCAAATGGACGCTTATTAATAATGTTGAATGACATGACATAACCTTGTGTGACATGACATTTTCAATTCCCAATCAGTCAAGTTCAGCACAGTGCAAACAGTGGAAATACACCAGCATGCAATTTGACTGAATTTGAATTATATGGCATATACCAGTCTGGTTTCACATTCAATACTTGGCCATCTACCCACCTGCCGGACGTATTGCCACGACCGTTACAGAACCACTTCTTGCTGGTGTTGCAGTAGACGACACACGCCGGGTCGTGGATGCCACAGTAGCTGGAAATACAAACATACAGTAAATAAATCAAAATCTAGACCAATAACCATTTTATTTTACCTCTCAGTGCTTCATTAGAGGACATTGTCTCTCCATCTTCTATCAACTTGGTACATGGTTAATACATGACAAAAATGATACATGTTAAAAGGGAAAATATTCATTCTTCACATAAGACTGAATCAGAATTGTATATTGTCTGATGCGTGTACATTTATACAATTCCATATTAAAATTGTACGATTGTCTTGTAACACGTTTCACCTTTACATCACCAACCTTCCCCTAAAAAACACAAATCATCCTCTTATTAACTGCCAAAAACATGAAGCAAGAAAACACAGCGGGGCCATGATACCTGCATGCATGCTGAGGAAGGTCTTTGGTATAGTACGTGTCTTCCTCATCCTCCTCGAAGTTCAGCTCGGCCAGATGTTGGCCGGCGTTGGCCACAGAGTCATCTACTCCCCCGTTGTGGAGACCCTCGTCCGGTCCGTTCACCTGGATCACAACAAGCCAAGTTCGGTTTTCCACAACGTAATAAAAATAACGGCTTTTTACGTTTTACCAAAACGTACACAACGTGTAACCGTTAACGCTACATGCTAGAAGCGGTCGGCTGTAGCGCGGAACAGACAAGAGACACATAAAAACGTCGCTAACCGCGGCCAACGGCATTTGCCGGTTTAAAAAAACCCGTTAAAACTCAAACAGGTTGACATAAACTACGGACATAAACTACAGCAGCAGCGCCGTTGCGCTGTGACGTCCAGCGCTAGCTAGCTAGCGTTAGCCTAGCCCGCTAGGTGGCTATTATTAGTCGGCTAGCAGGCGTAAGGTCGACTAGCTAGCTGGCTCGCTAGCTAGCTAACACGTTAGCTCGCAGGCTAACGTTAGCCGCACGACTGTCACGGTTTTTCCTCCGTTGCTGCTGCCGACACACACACACCCCCACACACACATACAAAAAATAATAACCCCCTTCCGCCGGCGACCCACCTGGCCGTCCAGCTGGCTCTGCGTGTGGCCCTGGGTCTGGGTCTGGCTCGGCAGGGTGAAGTCGGTGAACTCATACTCGGAGCCCTGGGTGTCCGCGCCGAGCAGCTCCGCTTCCTCGGTGTCCAGGAAGGTGAGGGTCTGCGAGCTCGGCCCGTACGCCTCCACACTCATCGTGGAAAAACAACTTTCGCGTCGCGTCGTCGCCGTGAACGGGTGACTTTTTTTGTCGTGGGGGTGGTGGTGGTGGTGGTGGTGGTGGGGGCGGCTCGGCTTGCAGGTGCCTCCGTGGACTCTCTCTCTCTCTCTCCTCGTCGCGGCCGGGGGTGGTGGTGGTCTCGGTTCGTCGGTACACAACAACGGGCGGTGGTCGGCGTCGGATTTTGAAGCCAAACAAAAGGTCGGATCCGCAGCAGCAGCAGCAGGATTCCCACAGACTCGCTCGCTCGCGCTCTCCGTTCTCTTCCGCTGCTCGCGCTGCTCGCTCTCTCACCGCTCGAGCGCTTCGTCTCACGTCCACCAACACAGCGAACGGTGACGAACTTCCGAGCGCCACAACACGCGCAAGCAGAGCGCAACAGTGTGACGCGACGCTAGGCGGGAGAATGAGGAGGAGGAGGATGTTGATGGAGAGAGATAAGAGATGAGGGTAGATGGATAAGAGATGAAGGTATAGATTAGATTATTGATTATTTCATTTGAATGCCATATTTAGGAGGGAAAAAATGCAATGCTCTTTAATCAGTCAATAGAAAACTTTTTTCTTTTCTTTTTTACATAGACACCATATTGAGATAGGAGGAAGTAGAATAGCCTACATTAGGTTTATGCTCTCACACACACACACACAAACACAAACACACACACACACACACACACACACACACACACACACACACACACACACACAC
>JAOPJI010000016.1:1988989-2001676 GCA_027122695.1 Merluccius productus
CTCTACAAGTCCGGGCCGGATTAAACCATCTAGCGGGCCGGATCCGGCCCGCGGGCCGTATGTTTGACACCCCTGGTGTAAACCCTGTTTATATGTACTCTGAACGTCTGGTTAGATAAGATAAGATAAGATAAGTAATATGTCTCTAGCTAGAGAAAATGCCAAACTGCATTTTTGCATTTTATAGTACCTGTTACTTTGTTCAATGACAATAAAGTTGAATCTAATCTAATCAAATGTGATATACATTTTAAGTGTGTTGAACCCTTCAGTTCATGCATATAACATTTTTTTTTAAAATCACACAATGTTAGTCAAAAAAAATATTGTCACTAATTTGAGTTGAATCTATTTTATCAGTAACCGGAGTTGGATCTATTTTGTCATATTGACGGACCATACCACGTTGGTCCTTGGTCACACAAGGGACTTCTGCATTTGGTTTTAAGTCTAGTATTATCACATAGCATCACGCCACCTATAATGACAGTAAGCGTTAACTTGTTCGTCTGCATAGTTCACATTTTGCGGTGATATTTCAACATTCGACAATTTGCTTCTCTGACCTTTTCCCCAATATCTCGGGGCTTCCCTGCAACACGTTCATGCTCTCTCCGGTGTTACCACCTGGTTCCTGGCTGGTCCAGGTCTGCTCCGTTGTTGTGGTTTCACTCTTCCTCTGGATCCGTCCCGGAAGCGGGAGTGTCCACCCAGATGTATGATAGGTAGACTGTACCAACTGGTAGGCTGCTCTATTTATCTATACATCTGGGTGGACACTCCCACTTGTGATGTCATTAGAGGGTAGATCAACGTCACACCTGGTGGTAAAATAGGGGACCTTTAACCCGTCTGTCGGTCTCTCCAGGACGCATGTTCGCGGTGGGCTGCTCCATGGGACCCGTGCTGCACTACTGGTACGGCTGGCTGGATAAGTTCTACGTGGGCAACGCGTTGAGGACGGTGGGCAAGAAGGTCCTGGTGGATCAGATGGTGGCCTCCCCGACCCTCGGACTGTGGTATTTTATCGGTGAGAGAGGGCCGAGGGGTCGTTTTAATTTCCACTGTAAACGGTGGGGAGTCTTTTATGATGGGATCACAGGAGCTAGTGGTGACACAGATCCACGTGGTGTTACAAACAACATATTGAATTATTGATGTGAATTGGATGATAATCTTTCTTTATTCATGGCAGGTATGGGTGTGATGGAAGGTCACACCGTATCCAAGAGCTGGAAGGAGTTCAAGGACAAGTTCTGGGAGTTTATTTTGGTAATAAGCTCAAAAACATTACTTTGGACTTTTGTTTGGGACAGCATTAGGAGGCCTAAATCAACCCAGGCTACTTTGTTTTGTTTTTGTTTAATCTGAATGCTGAATAACTCTGATCTCTCTGATCTGCGTAGGCCGACTGGTGTGTGTGGCCTGCCGCGCAGATGATTAACTTCTACTTCCTGTCACCCAAATACCGCGTCGTCTACGTCAACACCATCACCTTAGGGTGGGACACCTACCTGTCCTACCTGAAGCACAGGGTGAGTCCAGATAAGTCATAAATCATCATCACACCTGGAGCCGACACACTTAAAAAAAAAAAATGTCTTCACGCTCTTATTTTGAAAAATGGGCCTTCATGCTGTCATTTTTAATTTTATTGATAGTTTATTTATTTGATAGCAATTTCAACCAAACCATTATTTACAAAACAATGCGTAGCAACAGGCTACTGTTTTCTAGGCATAGCTGCTAACATAGGTGAACAGTCTGTACCTTCTGTAGCATGAGCAACTAAACAACAAACTGACCGTTTGTTGTTGCTGCGTTGCCAGGACGACGGGCCGCAGGCTGAGCCGGTTTCAGACTGCAGGACCGCGGACGTACACCAGGAGGAGCCTCAGACTCTGAATGCAGCCAAACCACTGGAGCAGAAAGCGTTGGACAATATTACTCATTAAGATGAACGTTTGGTTTCTGTTCCCCCTGTTCAGTTCACTTCCTGTCCTCGTTTCCCTGACAGGAAGTGAGGTGTCGGAGCAGAAATCGACCCGCAGAAGAGAAGCTGTGAGTCGATAAGGAAAACTGGACAGGCACTGTGATAGTTATTGATATAATCCAAGATACTTGATTAGGTTTTCTGCGGGACACACTGTCAGAAGTATAGATCTTCATGAGTGGAGAGGATCTGAGTGTCAGTTGATGGTGGGGGGGGGGGGTGATGTAGATATTTAAGGGATCATTCCAATCTATTATATTCCATTTCTGCCAAGTCCGTTCCGCTGGATGCCGCTATTATCTCCAGACTACACCTTTAAAAGACAAAGGTAGTAGTCGATGTGATCACCAGCTGGAATGTCTCGTCTAATTTTACCCACAAGGAACCCTGTCTGAATGACTTCTGGGGTTAAAGGTTAAAGGGACCTCCCTGACTTAGCACCACAGCAACTCAAAGAGACACTTCAGGTCTCCAGTAGCTGGCTGGGGTTGTACTGGGTCAACCGTTACCCAATAACCAGTTGACCACCTAGTGCTAACCGACTGCTAACTGGACTGTTCTCGGTAGAGAGCGCTCCGCTGCCCGGGTGCCAGAACTTCTGGATCTAGAATGGTTCCCATTTTAAAAGCTTGATAAATTATGTTAAATGTAAAATTGCTAATATCAAATGTAGGTGATGATTCGATGCTGATTCGAATGGTGTATAGCTTTTAATAACCAATTAATTTAAATGTTTACACAAATACTCCTATTTTTGTATCATTATTTTTGCGTGGATGAATGTCTTTTATAAAACAAATCAGTCGTTTCAAGTGTTTTGCCAAACTCTTTGGAGAACAGTTCTCTGCCTTAATACGTGATACTGTACTGTAACCTGCCATATGGCAGTGGGGTGGTTACAAGCTGTAGAAAATGTATACATAATACACAAAGTATTAATGAAAGTTTATTTAAAATATTTATTGTGAAGAAATTGTACACAATATTTAAATTGAAAATGTGCCGTGTGCTTGATTCCATCCATTCTGGGTCAAAATGCTGCCATACTGCTCCATAATATATAAAAATGTTATCTCTGATCGTTGTGTTGTTCTTACATTTTTCATCTTGTGTATTTTGACTACATTTTTATATTTGAACTACCGGTTAATGGCTATTCAATGCATATCATATCAAAGATGTCATTGCATTGACATTAGCATCAGGGACTACCTAATCTAAAAGAGACGCCAGCTGAACCAGAGGCATGTTGAGCCATTATAAAAAGGTCACCTGTTGAGTGTTGGGAACAGATGCACAGCGGACATGTTGCCGTCTAGTCCAATAGGGGGCATTGTAGACCGCGGGGTTGTCCATGACAACATAAAGGCTTTTAATGCATCTGCCACTGTCCAGCCACCCGTACATACAGCCCGTCTTGTCCTGCTGATATACCCGAATTTCTAACTTTGATCAACAGATTTAATGCAGCTGGATTTGCGTGCGCGGTCACATGTTATTCCCTATAATACCCCCCCCCCCCCCACGGAGGAGGAGCCCCTTACTGGGGCGCTACTTTTACACAGGGGTCATCAATTAGCGGCTCGTGGGCCGAATCCGGCCCATCGATGCTTTTTTAAACATTTTTATCATTGTAATTAAAATCAGTGACGCAACGTATTGGAGCACGTATCTTTCGACAGGAGTTTGATAGGAAAATGTGGATTTTTATGTTGAATTTTTATTCAGCATTAAGCTTGGCCTGCACATTTGGACCTTAGGGGGGGCAAGTTCATTGTGCTGCCAGCAAAACAGGATACTTTCAGTAGAAATGAATAGTGCAATGTCAGAGCATAGCGTGGCCTATAATAGTTAAGGCAAGATGAACTTCTCTGTGTGTGTGCACGCGAGAGAGAGCACGTGGGATAGGTGAAGTTTGGTCGGGTCCGGCCCACAGAGCTATAATCTGGCTAACCCTGGCTAAATTTAGCTGATAACCACCGGTCTGCAGGGTTGGATTTGGTCGTGAAAGGATCACAAGCAGTCTCAAGAGCGTTTATTAGTTTTTTTTATTGATTTTTTTCATAAACTACAATAGATGGCATTAAGAACAATTCATAGGCTATACAGGCACTGATCGGTATAGAAATTCATAAAGTGTCCTACCTAACGTCCGTATGTCTAAACCTTGAATGTAGCCGCACTCTGGGCAGACGGGCGCCCAATGCGGTTCAGTTGAACGCAAGTGACGTGGAAACGAGGCGTAATACACGGAGACGTCTTAGCCTAACCTTTCTACTCGAGTGTGTTTGAAATCTCTCGAAAATCCTGGTGAAGTATGGCACCAAAACAAGTGTCCAAAAATAACGCGCATTATGCCTTAAAAGTGTTTGCGCGGCTGTAATTATAGATATTTATACCGTTTCACAATACAGCATCGTTTTTTAAAAGTCGGGAACAGTTGAGAAGACGAGATAAATTAAATAGGCCTAAATGAAGTAGGCCACATACAAAAAACAATAAACCCGGTAAATGATAATGCGCATGTCTCAAAGCCTTTCACATTCATTTAAATTCGCACTTCTAGCATCGACCGTTAACCCTTCAAAACCGTCACCATCATCATCATCGTCATCGTCATCGTCATCATCATCATCATCATCATCATCATCATCATCATCACCGTCACCACCACCGCTTCAAAGTCCGTCATCTACTTTCTCTTGCCCAACTTCTGACCTCATGATATATAATTGACGTCCGTTCAGAAACACAGATTACCTGGAGGTCGCCACGACGACAACACGTTAAACACACATTCTGCCTCTGGTCTGGTTTTTTGCGTTGCGTTTTTTCTTTTTAACCAGTCAACGGAAAGAGTAGTACATCCTTAAAAACCACTAATGAAATACAAAAACACAAATGCGAGAAGAAGAAGAAGAAAGTAAGTAAGGCCCGGCCTCGTGAAACATCGGGAAAACATTGTGCTCTAACCTTTGACGACACTGGCTGAAGTTGAAGTTGTGTATCCAGTCGTCATCACCGCGCGACGCACACCTGGACGGATCGCAGCACGGGGGACGAACGGAACAGAACGCCGTTGTGTGTGTGTGTGTGTGTGTGTGTGTGTGTTTTATGTAACAAAGTGAACCAAGCGATAACTAATAGCTACTACACTTTGAATCGTCCAGTCTCTCTTCCTCTGGGGTGAACCCAGAGTTGTCTCTTCTTCCGGCAGCTGTTCCACTCCGTTACAGTTTGTGGGAAACGTTTTGTAACTCAAAAGTCAGTGTAAAATATGGCACCACATAAACATGCATAATAATGATTTCCTTTCCCCCAAAACCCTTGTGTTACGTCACCAGGCAGGCGACATCTCAAGCGTGTCCTACTGTACAGTCCACTCAACGTTTCAAGATTATAACACAGAGCTTGAATATGAGTTATTATGGGATATGTTGTAAGGAAAAGTGAGGAGAGGGAGGGAGGGAGGGAGAGGAGGGGGGGTTGTGGCCTTATCCCATTGTCCATCCATTGGCTGTTAAAGTATCAGTCACGGTGTGTTGGGAGGGGGGAGGAGTCAGAGGTCAGGGGTGAGAGTTAGGGAGGGTCTCTCTCTACAGGTCGTCGCTCTCCACCAGCGCCCCGGGCGGCAGGGGGCTGGAGTCGGGGAAGAAGGCCGCCTTCACGTCCAGCCCCCGCTCTGTTAGCGCTGCGTAGCGGCTAGACGATGGACGCACCTTCCTGGGCTTGGGCTGGTTGGGCTGTTGCCATGGCGCTGAGGACACAAACAGGAAGAGAGCGAGAGAGCGATCAGAGGAGGGGAAAGCTAAATGCTTGGATTGTTCTCTGACTCACAGCTGTGGGTCGTTTTGGGTCGGTCTGCTCGATGTCGAATATTACACAGATATCATTTAAATATCAATAAAATATAAACCTAGTTCAATCAAGATTTCATTTTTCATTTTTGTGTCCCGATGTCACCCGAGAAATCTTTTCCTGAACGGTATTTCCCACCCCTGGTCCCACCAGACCAGCTGAGACGTGGTCACATGTCTCCTATGACCTTCAACATAGCATTCTGTGCCATTGTGTCACCACGGTTACGAAAGAGAGTGACCAGTGGACTCACTGTGGACGTCCAGGCGTGCGGTGGTGGACACGATGCCGGCCTCGTTCTTGGCCGAGACCGTGTACCACCCGGCGTCCTCCTTCATGGCCGGCTGGATGATCATACACAGGTAGCCACAGTTGTCCTGGTGCATGCTGGGAAGGACAGAGATATGTATCATTGAACAAAAATGAACCGCCTGGACATTTGATCTTTTATCATAATAATCATAATAATCATAATCATAATAATAACTATGTATATAGCACCTTTCAAAAACAAAGTTACAAAGTGCTTTACAATAAAACATAATGAAAGAAAATAAGACCCAAAAATATATAAACAAGATTAAATAGTTTAAATAGTTACAGCAAATACCATCAGTTACGAAAAAGCCATCCAATAAAAAAGTGAGTCTTGAGAAGAGATTTAAAAGAGGATACTGAGTTATGAACCTATGACTATATTATGAGTGGGTAGTGAGCATCACTGTCTGTCTTCTGTGTGGGGTTTGAACATATGATGTGTCGCATGTGGGGTTGTGGACCTACCTCACTCTGTCTGTGTGTTACGCATGTGGGGTTGTGAACCTACCTCACTCTGTCTGTGTGTTACGCATGTGGGGTTGTGAACCTACCTCACTCTGTCTGTGTTGTGCGTGTGGGGTTGTGGACCTACCTCACTCTGTCTGTGTTGTGCGTGATCGACTCGTTCTCCCGCTTCCAGAAGATCTGCGGGAAGGGGACGGCGGTGACGCGGCACTCCAGGCGCACGGGGTAACCCTCGGCAACGCTGGTGTTCTGCAGCTTCTCCACGAAGGAGGGCGCCTTGTGCATGTCTTTGGCTGCGGGCAAACAACGTCGTCACGTCCTCCGTGTGAATGTGTTTCCACGGCAACGATTGTACCAGCGACTGCCTAGGAATAAGACTTTGATATGTGCCATGCGATGTTATACGAGGAGGTTGTTACCTGCCACGATGAGCTCCAGGTTGAAGGAGTTCTGTCCCGCCCGGTTACTGGCGATGCAGGTGTAGATGCCGGCGTCGCGACTGGACACGGGTTCGACGACCAGCGAGTGGACGCCGTTTTCCCGCACCAGCATCTTGTGGGCGGAGTCCGGGCGGATGGTCTGCCCGTTGAGCTGCCAGATGAGGTCGGGCGTGGGCAAGCCACTCACCTGTCGGAAACACAGGTGTGGGCTTAGTGCTTAAGAACGTTATAAGAACACAACGGCTGTGTCTCAATTGGGAGGATGCCTCCTAAATAGGTGGCGAATAAACACAGATATGGCATAATATCAAGTGTATTCGACCGCTGTCGTGCTTCTTTCGCTTACGTTATTTTATTTAATCATTTTCAAGAAAAAAATTGGTTGAACAGCTAGCATAGTGACGTCTCATAGTGAAGAGACTTATGCCCAATGTGACTAGTCAAGTGATGCCACCTGGCTAGGCTGTCTCTAAAACTTTCACAAGGGAGGTACCTAACAAGGACACTTCTTAAATAGGTATCAAGGTTATAGGAAGGCTCCTCGCTAATTGAGACACAGCCAACATGTATAGCTGCTAAGGAGCCAGCGACCCCCTCAGCCTTGGCGGTCGGTGGTTGCTTAGACTTGTAAAACGTACAAGTACACATGTACATTAATGTGCTCCCTAGGGAACCTGTTAAATGCTCGTTAGGTGACTCGTAATATGCTCGTTAAGAGGTTACAAAACCCCAGTGGTTGGTTGAAGTGTGGTGTGTTGTGGTTATCGGAAGCAGTTGAACCGCCTGATTCTAAAAGTACCTTCTCTTTCTCTGCTCTTTGTGCCCGGCTCAGTGCTTTGGCAAGTTCACACAGGTCGCTAAACCCTAATCGACCGAGGACCATCAAGACATTTTTGTGAAATGAAAAGTCTGGCTACTCAGGTCTAAAAATAAATCCGGTCTAAAAATACTGTTGATATTAAAGTCTGATTGATGTTGGCCACAGAACTCACTGGCTACTACTAAAGGACAAACCTCAGCAGAGTCTGTGAACCGTGGAGAGCTATTCTAGTGATTTATTTTTACATTTTATTTTAAGCGCACTGTGGAAAGAGAAAGGGGAGGAAAAAGGGGGTACCAGGATGATGAACACACGGATAACTGAGTAACTGTAAAACAGCGTGATGCGGCTTAATCCCTAAAAAAAAGGACCCTGGCTGGGAGCTGGCGTTCGTCACGTATAAACTATTTTATTTGTCTCTTTGTAAAGGAAGAGGAACGCCTGGGAGAGGGAGGACAGTACGGATCGCTCCGGAAGCGATACGGATGGGGATAGAAAGGGTGGATACCACATGGCTTTCGCTCTGTTCTTATTTAGCGGTCCACTCACAAATGAGTCATTTGAAACCCTCTATCTCTCTAAGAAAATGTCTACTCTGTGCATATAATTAGGGCTGAGTGGACGTATAATTAGGGTTAAATGTCAGTTATGCCAGTTAGCACAAACATTGAAGTACCACGAGTAGATTAGTTTCCATTTTGGCTAGGGCCAAACAAACAACAAAGTCGATTCATCGATTAGTTGATCGACAGAAAATGTATCTAATAACATTTTTAGAATCGATGTATCGTTTAGGTCATTTATCAAGTGCAAATACCAAACTTTTAGGGAACCTTTACTTTTAGAAATTCAAATGTTTGTTTCATGGATCATTATAAAATGAATACTTTAGTTTTTCTTGGCTGCTTGTCATACAAAGCAAGCAAATTGCAAATTTAAGACATCAATTTGGACTCTGGTAACTTGTGATGGCATTTGCTATTATTTATGAAATTTTCTAGACTAAATTATTAATTGAAAACATTATCGTTAGATTAATTGTTAGTTGCAGCCCTAAATTTGCCCTTTTTGTTGAATGAGTTGGCCTGTGATTGACTATTGATGACTGATTATAGATGAATTAATGAAAGGGTTTGGGACGGTCTCTACCTTGCAATCCATGCGACAGAGACGGCCCTCCTGGACGATGAGGTCGCCGGGTGCCTGCAGGAAGTGGGGGCGGAAGTGGCGCTCCTGGATGTTGTCGTTCTCATCGCCGCTGTCACGTGACCTGGACCTGGGTCTTGGGAAAGGGGCAGAGAGAGAGAGAGGGAGAGAGAGAAAGGTCTGTTAGTCTTAAGTGTCTCCTAAATGGCAAAATAGTGAGTGTGTGTGTATGTGTGTGTGACACTCACCTGCGGATGTGTCCAGGTGTGGAGCGTTGGCTCCGCCCCCTCTGGTTCACTGCCTGAACCATCATCCTGCCAGTACAGCTCACTCTTCCCTGGTAGAGAGAACCACAGTAGCAGAGAGAGAGAGAGCCAGAGCCAGAGAGAGAGAGAGAGAGAGGGGGGAGGGAGAGAGAGAGAGAGAGAGAGAGAGAGAGAGAGAGAGAGAGAGAGAGAGGTGTTAATGACTCTCCGACACTTGACCAGAGGTTAACTGGGAACAGGAAGTCGGGCGTGTGAGCTGTTGGATTTCCTGATGGAACGCCTCTGATTCAACGCCTTCTTCCTCTTTCGGCTGGCGTCCGTTTCTCTCTAATGAGTCCCGGCATACCCGGCGATTTTTGATATTAAGATTTGAAAGGTCTCATAAAGGTCACATGAACAGACCAATGACTGCTAGCCACGAGCAAACTAGTGTGACGTGATGTGCATTGTATGTTCCCTAAAACTCCTACAGGCAGATTGGGTTCATAGTGGAGGCAGATGGCAAAAATGGTTGGGAACCACTGACAGTATAATAATGTTAATGTAAGTTCTTAATGTTCTTAGTGGGATAAATAAAGTTTTTCTAATCTAATCTAATCTAATTAAGTTACTTAATTTCTTATTTTCTATGCACTATAATCTCTAACCAGTTCTCTAATCTTAAATAGGTTAGCAGCCATGACGGTGCAGTTGTGTTACCTGTGGGTTAGCAGCCATGATGGTGTAGTTCCCGTCATCGTCCAGCAGGGTGGCGGCGGTGTGCAGGGAGCAGGTCCCGTCCGCCTCGCGACTGATCCTGTAGTGCTCGCTCCTCTTGGAGATCTGCTTCCCATCTTTAAACCAGTAGATCTGCCCCACACGCGCACACACACACACACACACACACACACACACACACACACACACAAACATATATGTTACACAAATTTTAGTCGTTTGTGCCCAAAAGTGACGGCCCTCTATTAAATCATTTCGAAATACTATTTAGTTTTTGAGCACTTCAGATACATGTCATTAAGGAGCAGGTAGGGGTTAAACTTCCTTGAGCATCTTGCTCAAGGACGCCTCCAGCTAGGCTGCGGACATTGGGGTTCGAACCCAGACCCACAATTTGCCAATGTGATTGGGGCAGGGCAGGATTTACAGTGGTTTGCTCATGAGTTCCAGAATTGCGCATTTTGCACAATTTCAGGACGCCAAGTGTCTTCCGGCGGCCCCTCCTACCTTGGGTTTGGGGTCCCCGTTGACCTTGCAGGTGAAGGTGACGGGCATGCCCTCGAACACCTTGAGGTGCTTCAGCTTGTGGCCGAAGGAGGGCGCCCCCCCCTGGCCGACCGAGTCCTCGCCGTGCTGCACGTCCTCGTCCGACTCCTCCACCGGCGAGCGCTCCAGACGGAACTCGATCTCGCTGATCAGACGCTGCTCGAAGCTGGACACCTTGTACTCCTGACGGAGAGAGAGACACGGGGGGAGAGAGAGAGAGAGAGAGAGAGAGAGAGGGAGAGGGAGAGACTGTGTTAAAGATATAATAGCGTGTAATGGCTAAAGTCTCCTTTCGACCAGTAAACTTTTTGCTAAGTATAAAAACAAGATACAGTAGCTTGTATTCTTGCTTCCGTAACCTGAAGCGTTTCAAAGTAAAAGCGGACATTAGGGGGTGGGACCACCAAAGTAGTAGGGATATGATTGATGCCTCCGGATTTGAACGGCCAATCATGGTTGAGCTTGAGAGAACGCCTCTGTTATTAATAGTATTTGCGGTTGGAATATTATGCCCGCTGTCTCGGACTCGGCGGCTGGATCCCAGAGAGGAACCATCACCGAAACCATCGCTGCTGCCGCTCCCGCAGAGCCGCGTTGTTCAGCCAATGGGAAAGCAGTTTAAAGTCGAGCGCGGTGACTCCTCACAAGCCCCCAAATTAAGAGCCTTTGAGAGCGCAATTTTGAGAATTAAAGTGCAATTATCTTAAATTAACGTGCCGTTAAAGTCGCAATTATAATTAATACTGACATCATTTTGAAACTCATGTTTTCCGAGCACACAACCCGATTTCACGTCGACAGATATCCCGCAAAAAGGTCTGCGACACGCCCGTGCATATATGGCGTGTATAATAGACACAAAAGGTGCATCATTTCTACATCAACGCCTGTAACTATATCAAAGCTTTGGGCCTGATAATGACTGGGGGGAGCGACCCCGGGGGCCCCTGCAGAACGCCACAACGCCGGTGATCACGTACGCCGTACGAAAAAACACCTCAACCCGCCCTGTTTTCCACTTGGCCGTCAATTTGTCTTCATCCTGAGCCAAAATGCTGACTTTCTCCTATAGTTCTTTGTCTTCCAGCATGCTCCTCCACCTTCTTCTCCACCTCCACCTCCTCTCTCTCCTCCCTCTCCTCCCTCCAGCATCCATCTGTCATCCCCCCCCGTAGCTCCGGCGGGGCCCAGAGGAACATCTGCCCCGACGCACGGCTCCCATGACACACCCCGGCGCATAATGACAGGCCTTCGGCCCAGCTGCAGAAACAGCACCTCTCCGCGCCGTCCCTCCACGGCCTCCGAGTCTCCACCGCCGCGAGGAATTCCCCCGTGTGACATCATCATCTATCTAGACCTCCCCCGGCCTATTTTCGGGGGAATAAAGTGTATTTTTAGAAAGAGAGCGTATTTTTACGGATATATTTTTTACGGAGTGCATTTCTCATCGAGGTTATTGGCAAACTAAAAGGTTATATTGGCAAAGGACAAGATAAAATGTCCTCCAAAAAAACAAACAAAAAAAACCTGGCACAAAACGGACACCTGGATGGATGCTCCCGAGGCGATCGATCGTACTTATTAAAACAAACTGGTTTTCATTGTGTGTGTATTCGTACTTCACGGTGTCTTCAAAGGGTTAATCAATTCCAAAACTGTTACGGGTTCAAGGTTCGAAGTGTGTGACACGCCTGACAAGAGAGATGCTTTATCGCTCTCTTAGGTAAACACACTCTGTTCCCACCGAACGACAATACCGCCTATTCAACTCCTGAGTACAGTAAACAAATAGTTATGTAACCCTAGCAACCAGCGGCACGAATGACTCCCTTATCAAATACCTAATCGGGTCATTCCCATACTACGAGCAATGAGGAACAGGTGTGATATTTCCGTGCGATAGATCCATTCCACACGCACTTTTTTGGAGACGGAGAGAATGGGGGGAGTTTTTAACGATCCTTTTGTGGAAGACAGACAGTCAGAAACGTTGCTACTTACCTCCATATCCTAGTGGATAAGGTAAAGAGAGAGAGAGGGGGAGAGAGAGAGAGAGAGAGAGAGAGAGAGAGAGAGAGAGCGATAGAGAGAGAGAGAGAGAGAGAGAGAGAGAGAGAG
>JAOPJI010000016.1:2041624-2052595 GCA_027122695.1 Merluccius productus
CACACACACACACACACACACACACACACACACACACACACACACACACACACACACACACACACACACACAGTTGTCAGTGATGTGTGAACCAGCTAATACGTCACACAGACAACTTCACATGGGCACAACAAACTGACCGCTTGGCTCCCTGTCACTCAAGCAGCCCCACCTATGAGATGTTAGGACGCTGCCAAATGTCCCGGTCCAGTACTACTAAGTACAGGACCGCCTCCTGTCCTCCCGCATCATTACTCACGCACAACTTGTATGAATGATGCCAGTTTCAGGTTTTTTTTTTCCCCCTTTATGCTTATGTTTGGCTTTAATTTGGCTTGTATTGTTATGTAACAGTATATGTATGTGCATGTTCACATCAATTATTTTATTTTAATTGATAATTCATTGATTAGGAGTAGGAACTAATAAGTAGTCACTTCCTCCTACTCCTTTTTCCAACATATAGTGTTTTTTTCTTTTGGTTTGTGTTTTGTTACATGTGCAAAATAAAGTTTTGTTCAATTTAATTTAATTTAATTTAATTTAATTTAATTCAATAACTCAGCGGAACTCATTTAGATCCGATGCCATCATCATAATATCACCGCCATGTAGCGCTTACACTATTTTAAAAAAACGGAAAACAAGAAGAAAATCATATCATCCGCCATATTTCTTTCATCATGGGTCATTTTGTGCAATCATTTTACATCCTCTTCTGCGGAGATCAAACGAGCCCCGAAAAGGGCGGCCGTGTTCAATCAGGCCCGGCCATTAGCATAGCGGCTACGCTACGTCATAAGTCAGCAAACGGCCGCTTGTTACCGCCTGAGGCTGACGCTATAGTGTTGCTAAGCAAACCTGCCAGCTAACCTGGAGGTCGCGGCAAATGATGGCCAGGAGGGTTTTTAAGTTTGGTTTATGGACGTAAAGTTCACAAGTCAAACATTTGTAGCTGCGGATAAGACGAGGTTAAGTCTTAACCTTAGAAAAAAAGTGAGGTTAAGTTAAATATTAATCCTCCTCTAGGGCTGGTTATGGTAAAAGTACTAACAGAAATCTAAATGCATATTGAAGACTTTTGTGTGAGACAGTCTGTGTGTGTGTGTGTCTGTGTTTTTGTACATGTGTCTGTGTGCATGTGTGTGTGTGCGTGCGTATGTGTGCGTGTGCGCGTGCGTGTGTATAACCTAACATCTGACGTTAAAGTCCCTTGCAGCCTCAGACCCGTGTTCGTATTGTTTCACCGGGGCGCGGTTCTGTGTGTTGTTGGCCCAAACCTAGCGACCGCTCTCTGCTCTCCATCTTAAACACACACTGGCTCCACCATCACAAGCCTAAAAGCAGGGACGGATTATCGGAACCGAATACCTTCAAACAGCCCCCCAGAGAGGTTTGGTTTGGAGCTGTAATCATGTCATCAGTGACTAATCGGACGCGGTTTGTGTTCACACACCGGACCCCACGCGTCCGAATGCGTTAGCAGACAAATGTTACCCAATGCAAACACACACACACACACACACACACGCACACACAAGCATACAGACACACTAATGGGATTTCTCAGACGTTCATGTATCACCATGAAAGTTCATTCACCGTACAGACACACACACACACACACATACTTATACACAGACACACACAGACACACAGACACAGACACACACAGACACACAGACACACACACACACACACACACACACACACACACACACACACACACGCACACACACAAGCATACAGACACACAAATGGGATTTCTTAGACGTTCATGTATCACCATGAACGTTCATTCACCATACAGACACACACACACACACACACACACACATACTTATACACACAGACACACACCACTGCAAGCATCAGACTCCAACTTAAAGCAGTCTTAGAATCGCATTTTTTTTCAACTTTAAAACGTTCCTACACTGCCCTGCCCTGCACTGCCCTGCACTAATGCACACCACTCAGCATCATAAGGCCTTTTCCCTTTCCCCTGTAAAAGAGGCTATGGCCTTAACGCACCGCAGACCACACCCCAGCGCAGACCACAATTTGATTTTGAAGCCATAACAGACCTTGACCACAACAGGTCACGGCCAAACCGCTCCGTATACCTTGGGACCGCGTCAGGACACGCCCCCCCCACACACCGCCACAAGCCCCACCCAGCCGTAGCCACACCCCGGCCACAGGTTCGACCTCCTCTATCGCTTTAACATAAGAAGAAACACAAACACAAACAGCGGAGCCGCTGCAGCACCCGGTCATTATCCAGGAGGATCGGGGGAAGGTCGGGAACCTTCTCCGCGTTGGCAGAGCCATCGAAAATGTGATTACTAGAAATTTTCCTCGGAGCCAAAGAAAGAGTTTACATAATTATCATTCCACCATCTTAGGGTAGATGTTCATTCGCTGCAAATTAGACGTGACCGTTTAGGCTGGAAAGAATGATGCTATGTCATATCCCCCTTTTTCTGGCAGTTCCCCCGTCTACTGTGAGTGTAGATTATGGTGAGGAGATTTTGTTGAATTATTTGACCCCAATGAAACCCAGAAGACTCCGCTGAAAATGTAGCTTGGGAATCCCAGAAATACATTTGTACGATATTTTGTAGAAAACCAAATGTCACTTTGGCGTAATACGAGGCCAAAGCCTTCTCGGTCAGCCATATGCGATCGCCGAGAGAGCCAGGAAAGGCCGGCTTTAGAGAACCGCAGGTTCCTGGCCTCCGTTCTGGACCAACGTGGAGGTGAGGAGGTGTGAGGAAGTCTGGCTGCCCCATCAAAGCCTTGAACCCGGGGGGGGGGGGGGGGGGGTGAGGGTTAGACCACAAGCAGAGTGCAACCAACACACAGAGGTATGCTTCACACACACACACACACACACACACACACAGGTGCGTGGTTGCACGCAAAAAAAAAGGACGTGTGAATCGAAAAACCCAAAACGCACACACGGGTAAACAGTCACAGGCCTCGCGAAATTCAGGCTGAGTACGCGGAGAGAGCTGGGGGTTTATTAGCGGTTAAAATTAAAAGTAACGAGAGACAAAACACCGGGGGAAGTCGTTAAATGGAGAGTAAACTTCCTGAGCCGTTAAACGGTGCAAGAACAACAGGGAGACGCGTCTCTGTCTCTCGTTACGCAACCCCCCCTTCATGTTGAGAAGGAAGTCGGCTCGCGTATATATTGCTCAGCCATGACACCGAGACACCCCCCCACGAGCATCTAGGGGGGGGGGGAACAGGGAGCAGGGCGGTGTCGTGGCAAGCTGACCTGTGGGCATGCCGGAGCAGGCGCGTCAAGTAAGCATGTGCCGTATCTGAATTCACCGTAAGTCGCCGCGGATAAAAGCATCTGCCACATGACTAAATAGTACAGACAGAAGCCCACACAACAACAATGAAATCCAATCAGGGTGTGTTTCCAGAAATGACACATACAAAGAGCATGTCTCATAGACACGCACACCCACACACATGCACACGCACACACATGCACACAAATGCACACGCACACGCACACACACACACACACACGCATGCACACAGACTCACGCACACACACACACGCACACGCACACACGCACACACGCACGCACACAGGGGTCATGTCTTTCAGCAACTCCTTTGCCCGGCTACTAAGATTGGTTGACGGTATATCATGTGATCTACTTTTGGCTCCAACAATAGAAATATAATACGGTTTTGACAGAGGTTACTGCACTCCCTGCGGTTGTATAACACCACATTAAAACCGCTACGGCCTGAGTGATGTCTTATTTCCGTGCCTTGAGGACAGAAGGGTCCTCCTCCTGTCCTCCGGGAAGACCGAGATGTTTAGATGGTGAAGACAATGATGTCTGACCCATGCAATTTTCTCTATTTAGATATTGTAACGGTTTTGATGGATAAATGTCACTGTGAGGAGTGACCAGCCTCGTTTAGAAAGGGAATACCCTGCTGCCCCCTGGTGTTCACGGGAGATACGGCATGCTCTTACCCTGAAATATGGACTTGTCTTGTTTAGGTGTCATCAACTGTTTTATGGCTGTCCTGTCCGACCGCAGTTGACCATGTGTTCCCGGGACAATATCAGATGTTGATGTTGCTGTACACATACAGTACATCTGTCGGATCACATGGTCAGAAGAGGTAGACTATGCTTCAAACCTGCACACCCTAGCGACACCCTAGCTCAACAGGATAATACGGCTGGCTTCACCTTCAAACTTTGAATCGTTATTTTTTTTAAAATATATATATATTTCTCTCTAGCTTAGTGTCGCTCTTGTGAGTTCCTTCTCAGTGGTACTACTATCATATCCAAATGTGGCTCTAGGGAGTTTTTCCTTTCCCTCCTGGGCGTAGGGTTATATGCCGTGTTTAGTATAATGTGGGCCCGTTGGGACTGTGTAATTGTGATAATGGTGCTGTATAAATAAATTGGACGTGTACCGAACAGAGGCTGTTATTTATTTCTTCTGTTTGTCTCTCGGTCTGTTCCCTCGTCTACATGGTGCCAGCGTTTCTGTCCCAAGCGGGGCATGGCCCCCAATCTCTGTTGGGGGTGAAAAACACTTCTCAATCTACCTACAGGACCGGTTCCCCCCCCCGAGAAGGTGTGGAGGGACACAGGACCTGACGGGGGGAAAGCGCCCGGTCATGGCATTGCCAGCATTCCTGACCCAGGCTCCTGTTGGACTGGAAACTATTAATACATTCAGGAACGAGGCCCCCCAACCCCCCCCCCCCCCCTCAACCCATAGCCACAGGAGAGGGCCAGTAAAACATCACCCAGGGGCCCGGTCTTTAACCTGTAGCCTCCGGGCCTAAGTTACACCAACCGACTCAGAACGCTTCCATTATCACATCCAAACATAGAACCTCCTAAACTGCAGCCGGCCGAGGGTTCACAGAGAGAGAGAGGAAATCGCAAAGAAGTCGGACGGTTATGCACGCGACCGCCAAGCTTAGCGGCGCTTCAATTAGTTGTAGTAAACAGTGAAGAGGTCGACCAAGTCTTAAAGTTAGTTGACACATCGGAGAAACAAGAGAGGGGAGGGGGGGTATTTTTACTTTACCGGTGTGGGCCGGTATGAATTACCGCGAGTAGGAGAGGTGGGGTGGTGGGACGTGTGAGAGGGACGTGGGTGGCGTAGTATTGGTTGGTACATCCCCAACTAAAACTCCCTTCAACTTCCCCAGGGGGCCCGGCGCTGCGACCGGCCCGGAGGGTGGTACTGACAAAAGCTCTTAGGTAAGTTCTGGAAGTCCCCCCTGGTGTCCGCAGCAGGTGGCCTTTTCCAGGCAGCGTGTCAACACCACGGCAGATCTGAACCCAGATCACCTCCTCGGCGGTGCTGCTAGCTGCCATCAAGTCAATTCCAAGTCAATGGTATGTGTGGAGGCCCGTGGAAGGGGAACACGCGCTGCGATTTTAACAACTTTAACATAAGAGCGTACATCTTTGATGCAAATTCCAGACCGATGGAAACAGAGCTGATGTTGCAGACCGCAGCGCGAGCGTGAAGCCGTACGAAGCAGTAAGCGCTGATATTAGGAAAGAGCCGAGCGTTGCGGTTCCCCTTTTAATCACAGTTCCAGTCTCGAAAGGCTTCACAGGCCCACGTATTACGACATCCCGTAACCCTAAGCCCTCTGACGCTGTCGACTGGTCTCGCCGGCTCAGGACACACATGTGAGAAAAACAAGTGTATTTACCAACATTGCCGTGAACAACAACAACGCCTTCATTTACCGGTAAAACATGGAGTGAACACAAAGCTGCAATTGGGACTGAACTCAATGAAATAGTGAGCCATTGAAACATGAGTTAACATCGAAACATGAGTTGATTCATGGGCTTCTTTCTAAAGATCAAGGTTTGGCATATAGCTCTGCGACCCACTCATAATGCCCTCCGGGTCCCTTGGGTCGCCCACTGCTCTAAAGTATGAGGACAAAAACTCCCCAAATCCAAGAAACCTTGACAATGAACCCAGAAGAGGGGGGGCCCTCCTCCCAGGGGGGGGGGGGGGGTGAGGAGGGCAGTAGGTGCCCAGTGGGCAGATTTCATGGGAACACAAGCTATCTCTGAATGAACCCGCTGTGGGTGTGTGATGATCACATCACAGTGACAGGAATGTCTTGCGTAGGCAAGGTGCATACGTCAGGTCAAGCGCTCTGGAAAACTGGGCCACGGGTTTTTTTTTTCTAAAACCGCCTTAGAGGGGCGTCTGGCTGACCGGGAGTCAGTCAGGAATCCGCCGCATAACTCATAACTCAAGAGATATAACATCCATCTCCCTGTGGGCGTCGGACTCGGTATCAAAGGGAAAGCGGTATAGCAATGACACACGGTATATAAAACACGTATGTACCACGAAGACACAACTTTGCACTTACACAATGTATATATACGCGTAGCCAAATTATATCATTGGTGGACTTCGATCAACCAGATCAATCCATTTCTAATGAAAGTTATAATTCATATTTGGCTATTAAACTGACACAAAACAAAAAAGCAAGTAAGTAGCAATGTGCTGTGTGAACGTGTACTAGCCACCACAGCCACACTCGCATGCATACTGTACATACAAACACACACACATTCAGCATTCAAATGCCTTGCTCAGAGGCCCCTTGGTAAGTATTGGCCAATAGGGACTGAGAGTGGAAACAGCGACATTAAGGATAATATCTATAGAGTGATGCAGGGATGAGTCCTAAAACCCGGAAATCCGTTTTTGGCATTTTGGCACTTCCGGTTCCCTCGTCTCGAAGTCAATGGGTTTTTTTAAATTGGTTTTTGGTTCGATGCCTGAAATAAGGTCTGTGGTAAACAACACAAGCTTAAGAGATGTGGTCACGTTTTGGTCTACGACATAAGATACGTCGGTAAATACCCCACTTGTGAATTTTGAAGCGTTTAAAAAACTTCTGCCGATTGCATTTACGCTTCAAAAATCATAAAAGTAGTGTTCATTGGTGAAGATTATCTCACTTAACAAAGCGTGTGAGTATCATAAACTTGTGTTTTGCCACAGAGCTTATTTTCTGCAATAATCCAACAATTCAATGGAAAAACCCCATTGGCTTTTTGTCGAGGGAACCCAGGGCCGACGCTAACTTCCGGGTTGGCCTACAAAATATGCTATATCTAGGACTGGTCAAACCTGACCAGACTAAACAAGACTAAAGGCATTCATCTGAGTTTAGGAGAGCTTCAATCTCACCGGACGAGGGGCAGTGGATTTCCCCCGACTCGACACTCCAGCTGAATGGGGCTTCCCTCGGCCACCTCCTGGCTCTTCAGCTTCTGGGAGAAAACGGGCGGGGACAGGGGTCCGGTCTGGCTCCGAGCCCCCTCAGAGTTCTGGTATGCCGTGGGCCCCGCAGGGCCCGGGGGTCCCTGCTGCTGCTGCTGCTGCTGCTGCTGCTGCGTGCCCCCCCCGGCGCCGGCACCGGTGGCGGCAGCGGCCGGCCGGGGGGGCGGGGGCAGGACAGAGACGGCTCCCACCGGTGGCACCCGCTGGCTCCTCGGCGACAGGTAGCCGCTGTCGGGGGAGGAAGAGTCCTCCTCGCCCGCCGGTTGCTCGGGGCGCCCGGGGGGGGGGCCCTTGAAGAGCGACGACAGTTCCTCGATGAAGGTGGCGGCGCGGCTGCAGAACTCCGTGGCGGACGACACGCGGTCGCTGAGCTCCAGGCCCTGGTGAAGCAGCCGCGGCCCGTCCTGCTTGTAGACCGGCGCCACGGACCTGCGGCACACAAACTTCTCCGCCGAGGCCTGAGACGTCTCGCTGGAGGTCTGTATTGTTCTGCCGAAGAGCACGTTCTGGCCGGAGGAGGCCATCGCAGAGGTATCCGGAGGGAAGGCTTTGGTCTGCTGGTCGACGGGTGGGATGGGAATAGAAAACTTGGGCATGGAGGAGAGCGTGGGGACCGGGGGGGGCGAGGGGATGGAGGGGGGCGAGGGGATGGAGGGAGGAGAGGGGATGGAGGGGATGGAGGGACGAGAGGGAACGGAGAGGGGAGAGGGGAAGGAGGGAGGAGAGGGGTAGGAGGGGGAAGCATGGAGAACCGGCTCCTCTTGCGTGGGTTTGGGAGACGCCGGGGTACCGGGCTCCTCTCCGAAGGCCTCCCGGGCCAGATCCAGACTGAGGTTGATCTCATCCGCGCTGAGGAAGGCGGTCAGGTCGGCGAAGTCTTCGTCTCCGGCGTCCAGCTGGCACGTGGGGTCCAGGTAGAGGTCGCCGTCGGAGGACGCCTCCGAAAACACCCCCCCGTCCTGGTCCAAAGCCCCGCCCCCTGCATGGTCCTTCTGCAGCAGAGAGGGGAGGGGCTGAGTCCAACTCCCGTCCTGCATCCTGCAAAACAAACACACCCTCGGTAAACAAGGTCAACACCAAACACACCCCCGGTAAACAGATAAACACCAAACTCACCCTCGGTAAACAACAGGTAAACACACCCTCAGTCAACAACAGTGAACCCAAACGCACCCTCGGTCAAATCTTCTGTAAACAACATGTAAACACGCCCTCGCTAAACAGGTCAACACAAACACACACCCCATGTGAACAACAGGTAAACAAACACAAACACATCCTCATCCTTATCAACATCGAGTGTGAAGTGCGTGATGTCGATCGGAGGAACGATCGAGATACACAGAGACTCCTTTCATTATATCATCATCACATCACCCCAACAACCGGGGGCATTAGGAGGAGCCGGAGCATACCAAGGTCACTAGAAGGGGGGGGTTTCAAAACGTAGGACAGTTTGATTGAGGAGTATGTCTTCCTCCATTTGGAAGTCACAGCCGTGTTAACAACTAGATTACTGGCCTGTCCTAGACGGAGACAGACATCATGGAGTCATAGAGTTCATAACAACTGCAGCTCGCTGATGCCGTCCCTCCCAGTAGCGACAGCGCAGCAGGTTTTGGTCTTTACTGGACCGGGTGGGTTTTGAGTAAAAAAAGGGTCAAGGCCAGTGGTTCTCTACTGGTGGGTCGCGACCCAGAAGTGGGTCCTTTTGAGTGGGTCCCAGAGCATATATGCCAAACCTTAATGTAGCCCATGAGTTAATTTACGTACTATTTCATTGAGTTTGGCCCCAATTGTTGCAGCTTTTTGTTCGCTCTTCGTTGTTTTTGATCACACATGTGGGTCCCGAGGCTAGACCAGTCGAGAACCACTTGTCTTAGGCTATTGGCTTTTCCAATGTCGTCCCATACTGGAACCTGTGCTCAAGCTATGTAACGGTTTTCAACTGGTCCCCTAAACCATCATTAGTACTATAGTATCTTTTTCTTCTTTACGATTATTAAGATTATAGACATAATTAGCCTTCTGATACCTATGTGACTCAGACGTTACTACAGACTACACACACATATTACACATGCCGGACATTTTCCTCCAGATATACACTATCTTACATCTGAGTTTATTTAAAACCGCCCGTGCTCCAACAGTTGATATATATATGTGTGTGTGTGTGTGTGTGTGTGTGTGTGGGGGGGGGGGGTTTAAGATAGGAGGGTGAGTGTCACTGATGGTGTCGTGCTGAGCAGCTGTCATTATTTTTAATCCCGCGGGGTACGTTTCAGAGCGTCGCTCAGACGCCACAGAAGAGAGAAACACGGCGGGGGGAACCAGGCCACACTGGGGGTTCACATCACGGATGGACCAACAAGTTTGTACATCTCCTAAAGTTTACTGTGATGATAAAATATAAACGTGGAACAGTTTAAATGTGAACAGCGACTGAATGAGCGGCGGTCGGTCCGTCGGTCACTCTCACTCACAGGCGAGCGAACAACAGCAGCAGGGTCAGACTCATCTTCTATTTTTGCTCGGTTACATAAACTCGAATGAATTAAAAGTGCACTTTTAATTTCGATAAGAATCGGTGAATCCATATTTTAGATTTAAGGCTCAAGTTCACAAATACTGTGTGAAAATCTAACAAAAAAAAGCTGACAATATAACGCTAGAGCCGGCATTTTCGCTTTTCAACAAATAAAAATCTGAAAAATAAATGTTCATCTATGACTGCTGTATTTGTTTTTGTTTTTAATTCCCATTTTAATAAATTCAGGTGTGTGGGAAAAAAACAACAACACTCACACCTACCTAACCTAAATCTAGCAAACCACCAACCCACACAAAACATGGCTGTCAGAGTACATACAGAAAAACACAGACAGACTGACTCACCTAAAAGGTGGGAGATTTATCAAAACGCTTCCCCCTGATGTAGTGACTCCAGGTTTCTTCTTATTATAAAAAAAATGTTTTTAAACTCTTATGAAGGCGAAGAGAGGCGTCTTTTTGCTGGAGAGGAGTGGTGGTGGTGGTGGTGGTGTTGGTGTTGGTGGTGTTAGCTGGGGTAGAGAGGACACAGAGCGGAGGGTCCGGGGTTCGACTGTGCGGTCTCGTCGGTGGCCTGCCGCCCCATCTGTCCCTGGGCCGATGGCTCGCTGTGTGGGGCTATATTTGGGCCTGGCTCAGGTTTCACAGAGAGTCACACTCCGATGGAGAGAGAGAGAGAGGGAGAGAGAGGGAGGGAGAGAGGGAGGGTGAGGGAGAGAGGGTGAGGGAGGGAGAGAGGGAGGGTGAAGAAGGGAGGGAAAAGGTGGCATATGGGGATTAGGCCACTTGTGTAATATTTCAGGAAAATGTGTGTGTGTGTGTGTGTGTGGGTGTGTGCGTGTTTGTGAATGGCTGTGTTTGTGTGTGTGAGCAGGAGAATGTGCTTGTTTGTGTGAGTTGGTGAATGCATCTGTGTGTGTGTGTGTGTGTGTGTGTGTGTGTGTGTGTGTGTGTGTGTGTGTGTGTGTGTGTGTGTGTGAGAGTTAGTGCGAGTGTGTGCAGGTAGATGCATGTGAGCATACATGCACACACACACGGTGTTAGTGCATGTGAATGTGCATGTGTGTGTGTGTGT
>JAOPJI010000016.1:2066168-2083168 GCA_027122695.1 Merluccius productus
TCTCTCTCTCTCTCTCTCTCTCTCTCTCTCTCTCTCTCTCTCTCTCTCTCTCTCTCTCTCTCTCTCTCTCTCTGAGGAGTGTTGAGTTATCCCCCACAGCGCGCAAGCAAAACCTCGCCTCCTTTTAAGGCGTTGTGAGGAGAAGGAGGAGAAGAGGGAGCCGGCGAGCCCCTGGCCCGGCTACCTCATCTTCTTGTAGGTCACACACTGGGAAAGCGTCGGGCGCGATGCCTGTGGTTCGTAATATGAAAAGTATCTCTTCAGGAAACGACAGATAGGATAACCAGGAAGCACTAGGATTCCCCCCGAGTCATCACCAGGAACAAAGTCTGACAAACTCGGCGTCTATTAATAAACATAAAAGTATTAAAGTCGGGGTCTGTTTCGTGTGTAGCGGCGGCATGATGAACACATACGCCGGTTACTGATCCAGATGTACACACTCTTGTATCACACATCCAGGTCTACCTGTGTGTGTGTTGTCTCACAGGATCCCATTCTCCCGGTAGTAATCCCTGCTCCTCCCGTCTGTGTCTGCCCACCCCCTGGATGAGATGGCTATCGGGGGATTATCCGGTAGCACCTAACCCGTGCCAAACTCTGTCACACACACACCCGTAATCCTCAAATTAGCATTTAGCTGGATTACAGCACTGCCGGCTCCTTCAGGGGACGCTGGGTGTATGCCACACACACTACTACTACAACATGGTACATACAACAACATGGTACTTACTACATATACATACATGATGCAACCCATACATGATGCATTCATGGTATTATTTACTACATATTATTACTTCTGACAAATAGTACATGCCGCATGATGCACTGCACACACTACATGATGGTATATATACAACAAACGTGATGCATAGTATTACTTCTGACAGATGGCTCAGTAAAAAGTGCTTCGTCTGTCGGTTTCTCAATGAAATATCCGAGGCGGTGTCCGCTGGGTACGATATCTTGTGGACAGGCTCCCTATTACGAAAACACATTATTTTGTTCCCCGACTGCGCTCATAACAGGCTATTATTTAGCGTATGATTGAATCCAGTTCTGGAGACTGTGGTTTCTTGGTAGTCTTGGGTGTTTAGGTCGGTGACGCGTGACGGTTATGTGCTCTTTTACCTTCTCGTACGTTTGACTGGATCACTGGCGTGTGACTGTCTCTGCATGTTAGAGTAGTAAAATACCTGCAGTCATGAGGACCTTCACCTGGAACCCAAACAGCTGACTCAGGCCTTTTCCTGCCAGAAGCTCTGCTCTCCTCTCCCCTTGCTTTCTCTTCTCCGCTCTTGGCGTGGCTTTTCTTTTCCTATTCAGAATACGATGAATAAAAATGTGAGGGTTTACCTCGTGCATCATTCAGAAAGGGGTTCCACTCATTGACAGCCAAATTGTTGCGTCCTTGACATTCTCGTGGACCACGGCGGTCTTTTATTTACAGGCCTTTTATATATCAGTGAGTATTTGCGCAATCGAAGCACTTTTTTCTCTTTCCAAAGGAGAGACGTCCCCCGAGAGCTAGCGGTCGGAGAAGTGTTCTCATTCTTCATGGTTTGGGCCGACTGTCCACAAAGTCACAAAGCACAACTTCTCTAAATGTAGTCGTCATGTCTGCAGAATAGGTTAACTTTAGTAGTACATTATTATTAAGTTACTGTTATAAATTAAGTTACTACTACCACTACTACTACTAGGCTAATACACTGGTGTATATATTCCAAATCAGGCCTAAATAAACAGGTCAGGCCATAACGTCATAGACCGTTGGTTTCTAAAACCCCACATTTTAGTGGTCAACCTTGGGGTCACTCCCCCCACCACACAATGCAAGACGTCATCATCATCCATACATGGTTTGTTTTTTTGTGTATTGCTCTCTCAAAACGCAGTACCAATCTTCACAAATAGTAAAGTCAAGTTATTTTGTGTGTGAAATTGATCAATAGTGGGATGTGAATTTCTGAAGCATCGAGCAGCAAATGTTTGGTATTTGTAGTTGATAAATAACCTAAACGATTAATCGATTATACAAATTTGATTTCGATTCATTTTCTGCCGATCACCTTAATCGATTAATCATCTAATCAATGCAGCCCTATGTGCCAGTATCTAATTGTGTGGTTGTTTCTCGCTGTGCTCCCCAGGCTGTACGAGGCCAAGCTGAACAGCCCGCTGCAGAAGGCCCTGAGTCCCATGGTCTGGTGTCGCCAGGCCCTGGACCACCCCAGCCCAGACATGGAGACTGCCAAGCGCTCCCTCATCCACAGACTGGAGCTCACCATGTCAGGTACCTACACCTCCATCTCCTTCACCAACCCCTCCAGCCACACCTACACAGGTAACCACACCTACACCCTCATCTGGTGACTACGCCTCTGCCTCTCCACCCATCTACAAACAATAATAAATCATTTCGATTTATTGTAATTATGTTTTTAAGCACATCTCACTTCGAGCCAAAACCAATTGGATTAAAAAGGCCATGACATTTACTTTTTATAATCTTCAGTTATTAATGAAGAATAAGTCCTTAATCCTGGACGTGGTATTAAATCTAAAATACCAAACAGGATGTGTAATCAGTAGTGCTGAACAATGAATCAAAATATTATCAAAATCACGATATGGCAGTGCAATATCTAAGTTATGTGTTACACAATGTGTAAGAGTGCAACATGACCCTCGAGGCACGGCCAAATACCTTGCGAGTACAGGCAACGTTAGCCGAAAATGTTGCCCAGTGGTGCTTGCTAACCAGGAAATGGAAAATATTGATCCACCGGTCATCCAACTAGCCAATAGGCTAGTGAACGCTATAAGCCAACAAGCCAACCGACTAGTAAGCAACGGGGGAATGTAATGTAACCTGGCCCAAGTTCCAGAACCGTGGAAATTAGCATACCTATCAGCAGGATATGACATCATGCGGCAGGGGGTCCAAAAGCGAGATAACACTATAAGACAACAACTGACTCGGATGAATCATTCAGGATACACTGCTGGGATATCCATTCCCGGGAGTTACCTCATCAGCCCCACCCTAGGATGCTGTACGAAGCAGCCGCAAGAATTCAAGGGAATTACGGGACACCCGGGCCCCTGATGAAGAAGCCCCTGCCCCCGTTCATGGTCCCCACAAGACAACCAACAGTCTGGGGGCATGGGCCGGCATAGGAGGTATCAAGGCTATGGCTAAACTATTGGTAAGCCTCGAGGCAGTGCTCCCAGCGGAAAATGCTGGAGAAGGCATAAGCCAATACCTCACTAGGTGTGTGGATATTGGCTTAACCCAGGAAGTACTAGGGAGCCTGGCAGCCAACATGTATATGAGGTCAAAACTGGGTTTTCAACTACCACATGGAATAGACCCCTGGGAATGTATGGCACTAACATACATTTGTGTGTGTGTGTGTGTGTGTGTGTGTGTGTGTGTGTATGTGTATGTATGTGTGTGTGTGTGTGTGTGTGTGTGTGTGCGCGTGTGTGCGCGCGTCCAAGTATGAAGGGGTGTGTGCACGCATTGGTTGTCTGTGTTGGTTGCCAGATTGGACTGGAATCCATCTGTGTAATCAATATGGGTGTTGTCTTAATAATCTGTGTGGAGGATATTGAAGCACATCCAAGTATAAGGTTTATATCAAGTGCAGAGGTTTGTTTCCTTTCTGTATTTGTTTTACCTTATAATACCAATGTATGTTTTGAGGGACACAAACAACAGTGTGATTGTAAGGCTCGATTCTGCTGATCGAGCAACAGGATCAGGCCATGTTGGCTCCAGACTTGCATAACCTATGGGAGTCTTACTAGTTGCCTTTGCAAGTAGCTGGGAGCCTGATGAACAGATGATCATAAACACAGTTTATGATCCACTGTCTGACAGCTAGTGGATCATAAACACTCTTTATGATCCACTATCTAACAGACCATCCGCACTTATGGTCCACTATTATTGTCGTTTCGGTCTAAAGTACACTGCTGCTATGATTCTCACTGTCCCTGACTCCTCCTTGTTCCATTTCCTATCTTTCCCTCCCCTTTCTCACGTCCACCCACAAGTGCCGAAACTGTTGTTATTTAGTCCCCGTCCCTGTCTCTGAGCCTGTCCCTCAGTTTGGGGAACACACACACTAATAATAGTCCCGGTATAGTCAGCCGGGCCCTGATCCCCCCCCGCCACACACCAGAGGTCAGTTCCATTTTTACATGAGACCATGTGACCGCTCGTTCTGAGAAGAAGAGCCCTGCTGATGTTTGCCCCTCTCTCTGAATAGCACCTGGGCAGGGGACAGTCAGTCTCTGGAGCAGAGACCTGCCAGGAGGGGCGCTGTAGAGTAGCACTTCCTCATGAGAGATAGCCTGCCGATGATACCGATGATGTCATCGCTGTCACTGTGACGTTGTCCAGGCTAAGTATTGTCTAGAGTTTTGGCTATTGATGCTAAGCATTGTTTTGTTGCCTTGACCAGATGTAATAAGCGTTTGCTTTACCTGCTTGGTCAACAAATCGTCCACAAAGACATCACAGACTTCGTCAAAGCTGAGGAAGGATGAATGATTTAAAAGGACTAATGCCATCAACGTATTAATACAATCGGTTGACGGCACTGTGCTCGTCAGATGGATGCGGTCAACATGGCTGTGAGATCATCAGTGATGTCACTAGTGATGTGATGGAAATGACCGCCGGGATAAGTGGCTCTATAGATGAGAGCACAAAGGTTTTAGGCAGTCGTTGTTGCAGTGCTGTCCGTTCCTGAAGTGTGTTAAACTCTCCTACGTTGGTTCTGAGAGGAGGAAAGACAGTCGGCTGTATGTAAACACTTGGCTTCACATACAGACTTCCTGTGTGTTTAGAGCACACACATGTAAGAGAGCGAGTGAGAGACCTCGTCCAGACCACACCCTCAGCTCTCTCTCTCTCTCTCTCTCTTCTCTCTCCCCCTCGGGATAATGTCCGTTGCCATGGCGTGAGGGTGTAGTTTGTATTTGTTAAGGAATGTCTCTCAAGGAACAGCTGGCCTCATCTCGTGGAAAAACTAAACTGTCTATTAGTGTCATGGCGACCAATACAATGGGAGGGGAAGCAGGATGCAGTTTGCCAAAGGCGGCAAAAACGGGCTTTGGACACTGTACCATGTGAACAGACTTACAGCTGTGAAGTGCCGCCCTGGTGACTCAAATCTCACCTCTGTTTACCCAGGGTAGGCTCGCTGGATCGTCACGTGCTCTTTCTCGAGCAAAGTGTCCTCATAGGCCGGGGCTGGGCAATAATATCATCTTATCGTGACGCCTGGTTTTATAATAGAGGTTTGAAACGTCAGTGAGGAAGTAAAGGCCTTCGTGCGTGCAGAAAACTGTTCCTACACTGAGCCACTATGCCACAATGATTTTCAAACGTCAAGCCTGATTCTTGTTGTTCTTCTCAGTTTCCCTGTGAATCAGAGAACGGGCTTCACAATGACCTCTTCTGTAGCTTACGATCATGTGAAACCCCTAAAGCTTGCCTCTTGCCTCTCTACCAGTCGTCTCAGTCAATACCGTTTCGACTCTTCGTCACAATGCCAGGTTTTGTCTTCACAGCATTGACTGTCTCGGCTGTGTTCTGCGGTTGTTGCGCTGGTCTTGCGTGCTATGAGTACAAGGCGTGTTGTATCTTCAGCCTCAGCAGGTAAACAGGAGGAGGCCCTGTCTGTCAGCAGGGCTGCCACAGCTGTAGCAGAGGAGCGCTTTGATTTGCAAACAGACGTGATTGGTCCACGTGCCTCAGCATGGATTACCCAGCTCAGCAGATGCCGGACGGTTAGCCTAGCCTGCCTTGCGTGGAATGCACAACAGACAATAGCAATCAGGTTCAAACGAGGACACAGTTAGCCACAGTTAGCCAGCCTCCATAGATACTTAGCCTGCTCAGACAGTTGGCTTGCTAGGATACCTTACATGGTCAGTTAACCTGCAATAGCCTCCATAGACACGTAGCCTGTATTGGCAGTCCCCCCTCCCCCCCCTCCATCTAGACAGTAAGCTGCCCAGGACAGTTAGCTAGCTAGTTAGCTTAAGGGTACTGATCTCCAGCGCTAATGTCCTACATGTTGTTGACATTGCTTAGCAGCAGGATCCTTAAGGAAGGATGGTGTGTTTAATAATGGAGGAGACCAGAGTGGAAGAGAGAGGCAGAGAGTGAGAGGAGGGGAGAGGAGAGAGAGTGAGCTATGACCTAGACTGTCACTTCACCTGGGGGTGGGGGGGGAAGGAAGGAAGGAGAGGGTGAGAGCGATGAGTAAACATGTCCAAAGCGATGATAAAGGGTGTTTACTAAAGCTATTCTGCAGCAGCAGCAGGCCATGGTGCTGCTGTAGCCTGTTCAGAGACTGATCTAATGGCGGAGACCGGGCCTCTGTGTAGTCTGACTCAATCGCTCTCTCACTGGGACTTTGACCATGGCTCTGAGCATCTGGGGCTGGACTTGCACAGAGAGAGACATTGTGCTGCTCTGGTCAGCAGTGTGTAGAGTTGTTAAATGGCGTGCATTGTTGAGTGTTTTACACAGCTAATAATGACTGATGTGTCCATACTGCCTACGCCAGCCGTACTGTTTAACAGTACAGTCAGTTTAACAGACGATTGACTAGAAGGCCTGCGTGTCTCTTCCAGCACACGGCACAGCCCTCGGTGAACGCACAGCTCACGGCAGAAACTGCTCATATCAGAATATTCACCGAGAGTGAATTCGTAGGCGGTTCAGACTGGTTCGCAGTCGGTGGCATTTTAATGTGTTTAAGGCGTCGTGGACCAATGAAGCACTCGCTTCGAGCGTTGTTTACATGTCTAAAAAATGATTCACTCGGTTACCACCTCACTACCAAACCATCTCCATTCCTGAAGAATCATTCGTGTTGCCGGCGACTAAATAGTCCCTAATGAGAATGCCCTGACACGCTTCATAACAACACAAATCACCTGCTGGAATGTGTTTTGTAGATGTCATCACAAAACAGGAGTGTGCTCCCAACAGAGACGGCCAGCCTATCAAGCACCTGAGTGAAAGGCCGTCTGTCCTCTGCTCTGGTTTCAGGCAACAAGCGCAGGAGTCTGTACGGCAGCCCCTACACCCAGCAGATGGGCTACGGCAGTCCGTTCAGCACAAACACGGCCAACAGCCCCTGCAGCAGCGCCTACAACTCCCCCTCCTCCACCCCCTGCAAGGTGCCCATCGTCAGGCAGCAGCTGATGCCTGGAAACATAGGTCAGTGGGGGTCATGTGACACGGTCAGTGTTTTCAATAAAAAGCTGATATTAATAAAAAGTCAAAACATTTCCATAATGTAGACATGTGTTAATTTGTGTGTGCGTGTGTGTGTGTGTGTGATAAGTTTACCAGCGCAACACGGCAGCAGAGAGGAACCCCCCCGCGGTGAGTCCCCAGTCGTCGGTGGACAGCGAGCTCAGCACCTCTGAGATGGACGAGGACTCGGTGGGCTCCTCCACCACCTACAAGCTCAACGATGTCACGGACGTCCAGATCCTGGCCCGCATGCAGGAGGAGAGTATGTACCCACCACACACTCTCCAGTGCCACTCTCCGATAGTAGAAGCCTCCTACAGTAGCCTCCAATAATAGCCTCTTGTAGTAGCCTCCAATAGTAGCCTCTTGTAGTAGCCTCCTATAATAGCCTCCAATAGTAGCCTTGTGAGAGCGATTCTTTCTGTATGAGTCTGTCCATAGTTTCTGAGGAACCTTAATGTGTGTGCAGGTCTGAGGCAGGACTACGCGGCCACGGCGTCCAGGCGGAGCTCGGGCTCCTCCTGCCACTCCCTGCGGCGCAGCACCTTCAGCGACCAGGAGCTGGACGCCCACAGCCTGGACGACGAGGACGAGATCCTGCCCCCTGCCTTCCACCCGCTGCCCAACCGCTTCAGCCCCTCCCCGCGGCACTCCCCCCGCGCCTCGCCTCGCAACTCCCCCCGCTCCCGCTCGCCGGCGCGCTCCATCGACTACGGCCACTCCCGCACCTCCCCGCAGCCGATGAGCCACGGGCGCGGATCCCCCCAGCCAATCATGAGCCGGCTGCAGCAGCCCCGCCACTCGCTGCAGAGCCATGGGGGCGAGCTGCAGACCAACGTGGTGAAGAACGAAGGTGAGAGTGATGGAGAGAGATCTACCTCTGGTTCGTCCGGTCCAACAGCAGAACATCCCAGTCAGACCAGTTCTGCACCCTCATGCTCTCTCCTGTGGTTCTGGTTTTGTAGAGAAGCTAAGACGAAGCCTCCCCAACCTGAGCCGCTCCTCGTTACCAGCCGGCCCGGGTCAGGAGCCCGTCAAGAACAGCCGCAGTATGGAGTCCAACCTGCAGACCCCCAATGGAGGGTCCCCACGCCACCAGAACCAGTCTGCTAGTGAGTATCAGAACCTGTAGAACATGAGGCATGGTATATTAGCTGGTAGTGTATCCAGTCATGTTCGAATAGCCATAGTATGTTATTATTAGCTGTTACTATAGCCAAGAAGTGATATTATATATGCCGAGTCATGCTAACTGTAGCCAAAGTCATGTTATATTAACATGCCATTTATTTAAATAGCCATTACATGCACACTATATTAACTGTAAAAAACAAAAGTGTTAAAAAAGACATACATTCTTTCTTAAATGAGCTCAAATTGTTTACATGAGCACACTCATATTCAAGTAGTTTTATGAGCGATGTAGGCTAACTCACAATGTCAGGATTGAATCATGTGTATAATGGAGGTCTTGTATTCCCTGCCACGGTTCCCTGTCTCTGCGCTAACGCTGCACGTGTACGAGCGGCGGGGTTCCCGCTGCATCACTCGGGCTTGTGTTGAACGCCGGTGGCTGCATCTTCACACGGCTCTGCTCTCTGGAGTGTCATGGCTTTGATGTAGCGGGAGGACGTTTCTTTCAGTTGGTTTCCCCATTCTTTCTTACACTGGTTTCGCTGGTTTCATTTTCCCCTTCTCCGTTTCAGCATAGCTTCCAATTCCGCATTGGAGATGTGAATCACAGTGCTATGGATTATACGGGTGCTATGGGAAGGACACACGCGCTACACACAACCGACAGCACCAACTAACGCGTCAGACGCAACACCGTGGGGCTGCAGATCAGACCGGACTCTCTAATTGATTGCTTTAACCACAGCCCAGATCATCCCAGAGAGTCATTATCAAAGATCTGCGCTTTAATCCTGGAACGTCTAATGCTCTGAGGGCTTAGGAACTCCAAGGCTCAAGTTAAAGAGCAACATGCACCGGGTCCCGCTCCGAGCTAAACGTCCTAGTCCAGGGTGGAAGCGGGCTCTCTGGGATGTGGGCGTTGCCAATAAGCGAAGGGCGGTGGTCCAGGCACTGATGATGTTGTGGTTATTGTGGTTATGGCCGTTTTAGTGTTGGTTTGAGGTCAACCGCCATGATAAGGAAAGGATATTAGGGGAGATCTTAACTTAATTCACAGTACGAGAAGTTAGGTCTGTTCCGCTGCTGATCGATTGTTAATACTGTCCTGCAAACAATACCAATTAATTGGAAATTACCTAATTTATTTAAATGATTAACTTTCTCTGCTCATGAAGAATGTCCTGACCAGCAGGACCATAACACGGCGCCTCACGTTTAAGTACTCTGCGTAACCATCACCATGGTGATGCAGACATTATGGGGTGTAGGGTGTTAAGTGCTTTCTAAAGACGGTTCTGTTGTTGTTGCATGACCTCATGGGGGGGAAATGTCACGGCTAAAGCTCTGCCTCTTCCTCCTTGCCACCTCCTCTATGAAGCATGTGCTCCCTGTCTCTCTCTGGACTCCTGCCGATAAACCTCTGCTACAGCTGGGAATGTTTGCCTGCATCGCCCTCTAGTGGCCCCTTGCTGCACCTGCGGCTGGTGCATGCCTGGTGGCGCTGACTCACTAGCCTTTCCTTAAGATCCCAGCCTTGTCCCGGGTTGTGAGGCTAGCCCTCTGACTCCCCTGCTGAAATAACCCTGTTTTTGCAGCGGCGCGCACCCCCAGGTCCTCCACCCCGTCCCGCGCCACTCCAAAAACCAAACAGCACCTCCAAAGCCCTTCGGCCCTACGAGGTAACGGCTCTCTGGTGACACAAAACACACCCTGTGGCGATGCGTGACGTGGGGTCCGGTCATACCCAAACACGCCCTGTAACGCGGGGGTCCGGTCATACCCAAACACACCCTGTAACGCGGGGATCCGGTCATACCCAAACACGCCCTGTAACGTATAAAATATATAATATACCCAGACATGCCCTTTATGTGCAATTCTTCATACCTAAATACACACCCTAACGTTGTGCAGTGCGGGGTAGTATCACGGTATCATGCTAGAATTGCCAGTCCAAAGTTTTGCTGAACTGTCTGTTGACCGGGTTGTTTATCATTTTTGAAATAGACATGTCTCTATTCTCTATATTTAGGACATAGTGAGAACTTAGCCCAGTTCTTTCAAGCTTTCTTGGCTCTATGTAAATCCTCGCTCGCTCGGTGCTGGACTCTGTGGGCTGTGGGAGATGTGTGAGAGCAGGGTAGTAATGCTGACTGTCCTGGATCCAGGCCTAGAGAGAGACCAAAGCAGGGCCCTCTCAGATGAAAGGCTGGTGGGAATGGTAGATAAGTATCGGGATGTGTTCAGATGAGTTGACGTCGGTATGTAACGCTACAGTGGAACTATTGAGCAGTTTCATCATCATACAGCTAACATACCTCCTCTGAACCATTTACAATTTAGACATTTAGCTGTTACCCAACGTGACTTGCAGTGAATAGAGATACATGTCAGTTAGAAGCATGAAAGAGTGAGGCATCTTGCGCAATGCTATGGACATTGGAGGGGGGATTGAACCCGGTACCTTTCACCTTTCTCTCAGTTTTACATCATGTTAAAACTTCATAGGACAACTGGCAAAGCACGCAGCAGTGTTCTGGACCTGGAAGGACCTCATAGTGAGAGTCTGGGTTATGTTCTGAAGCGGTCAGAAGGTCCAGGTTGGGCCCTGTGTGTTCCTGTGTGTTTTCCAGAGTACTGTCCGGTACATGCATTTAATCAGAACCCACTAGTTCCCCGCCTCCCTCTAGTGCATGTTGTCCACATGGTTTTGATTGGGCTTGGTAAGGCCCATTTTAACACTAACACCAATGAAAGTCATGGTTTGATCTCCAGGAAGCGATCATCTGTAACACCACAGTAGATCACATATCTGAGTGTGCTGCCCTCTACAGGTTAAAAACATGCTAGGCCAAGATAACACTGTATCAATTAGCAAGATGATTAGCAAGATAGTACTACACAGACAAAAACTTACTTTATAGCTGCAATCAGCAATTCTTCCTTGTGCCACTTTGTTTTGATTGAGTCTCATGGATCTTATGTGTTTGTTTGACTACTGGCCATTGCTATAGATGTGAATGCATGAGAACCATGAGACTCAATCAAAACACAATTTAATCAAAACAAAGTGGGGCAAGCAGAAATGACTGACGGTAGCAAGTTATTGTAATACACCATACAACAATAAATAAATTGATTTAGCTTACGACACCAAGTAGACCAAACTAAACATTTCTATCAATAGATGAGCCACAGGACCAATCCATTTTCTACATAGAGTACCGTTGTGGCAGGATTTCACCTCCAGGTGGCAGCAAACTCCCAGCTGTGGTGCAGTGTGTAGTTGCTCTTTAAGTTGGACCGGGCGGTGACTTAAGGCTCGTCTCTGCTCCTGTCTCCATCCTTTAGTCCCCCTGTCCTGTTGCTTCGGAGAGGAGGCAGATTTCAGTGAGTATTCACTGAGGGTTTTAGCCTACTGAGTATTTGTGAATATTGTGATTGTGCCTCCATTACTGTGGTTTTGTGTGTTGATGTTGTGCTACAACCTGCCTCATCTAACCTGCTGCACATGTACAACCATCCTGGGGTGTGGAGGCGTAGAACTAGTTGGCCTTGTTTTAGCCCATCTTCCTCCATGTTTTCTGTTTGTTTATAAAAACACCATGTCATGCTGGGACGTCTAAATGTGACGACGTTCATATAGATCACCTTTCTGCCATGCTCCATACATAGTAGTAGATCAGTGTACCTTCACAGACCTCTGTACCCTCCACCATCACTTGATGGTGACAGAGAACAACCATTGACATATGCTCTATAGTTATATAATATATATATATATATCTATATACATGTATAGTTATTTCTATACACTGTACTATGAACACATACCTGTATGTGTGTAGTATATTATATATAATATCCATCTATAATGTACATGTATATATATATATATATATATATATGTGTGTATACATATTCTATATCTATAACATATACTACACTGTATATCTATATACATGTATCTATATATGTCTAAACTTTAAATACTTGTAACCTGTATGTGTGTAGTAGAATATATAATATCTATCCATATACATGGTTATATCTAAACATGAGATAAGTACTGCTATAAATACCTCTATGGGCTGCAACTAACGATTATTTTCATAGTCAATTCATCTAACGGTAATTTATTTGAGTCGTTGATGAATCATTTAGTCTAGAAAATATCATAAATAATAGGAAATGCTACCAGAGTCCAAAGGGATGCTTTCTTTACCTTGACAAGCAGCCAAGACTAAACTAAAATATTAATTTTATAATGATCCATGAACCAAACATTTACATTTCTGAAGCATTAAGCAGCAAATATTAATGAATGACTAAAACGATTAATCGATTATCAAAATGCGATAGTTTGTCGATGGACTAATGGACTAATGGCTGCAGCCCCAGGATATATACCATCTATACACATGTCTATACTAAGTATGTATGTATAAGTGTGAATATCTATATCTATATACCTAAATACCTCTACAAGTGTGCGTGTGGTTAAACGTGCCGACGCTCTACCTTGCAGTCCCCTCCCCCAGTAAGCTGCGCTCCCCGGCCATGCCCTCCCCGCTGGCGCTCAGGCAGCCGCTGAAGGCCACGTCCAACCCCGGGTCCGGGGCCTCCACCCCGGTCCGCTCCCTAGCGGCCCCCCGCAGCGGTCTGCCCCGGCCCAGCGCACCCTCGGGGGGCGGAGGAGGCATCCCACTGCCCCGCACCAAGCTGGCACAACCCGTGCGCAGGTACATACACACGCACATGCACATGCACAGACGCACGCACACACACTCTAAGATAAGATTAACCTTTATTAATCCGGGGAACCCAGGAGAAGAACAGGAGAGGTACAGGGAAGAGTAAGAGTACAGAACCAAACCAAGATAATAAGAATTAAAATATAAATAAGATTATTCTTGTTTATATTTGTATTCTTATTATCGGCGTAATAAAGATGAAGTAAAATACTGAGCAGCTGGCCCTAGATGCACTGGATCTGAACGAGTGAATGAGTGAACATAATACGTAGTCTGTCAATAAATATACACATGTACAGTCTGTCAATATAAATATACACATATGTACAGTCTCTATAAATATGTACATATGTACAGTCTATAAATAAATAGTCTCAGTCTATCAATCTCTGTCATAGACACCAACCGTGTGAAAGACTGCTCTCTGGGGGTTTTGTGTATTTTAAAGCAGCGGTTCTTAACGTTTTTGCGAGTGCAACCCATTTTTGGGGGTAAAAAACGTTTAACTGCCTTTCCCGCAACTCCCACATTAAGAATCACTGTTTAAAAGGTTTACCAACCAGGTGTGACGTTGGTTGGTGGGTCATTTCAAACAATATATAACATCACACGTGGGAGTATGATGGACAGGTCAACCGACCAGTTGGTAAAGTCCACTGGGTAGGCTGATCTATCCATCATACATCATCCCGCATGCGATGTCACAAATGGTTTTAGAAACGGATGGTCGGATAGGGGCTCTTTAATATTCCTGAATTTCCTGCCTGGGTTTAAAAAGTATTGCAAAGCTCAGAACTCACCTCAGAGGATGATGTGTTTTATTGGCTGTTCCCAGGTCTCTGCCCGCCCCCCGGTCCTATGGCGGTTCCGGGGACAACTGGAAGGAAGGCTGTTACTGAGGCCCACCACCAGAGGGTGCTGCACACCACCCATCCCGACCGAGGCAGGCGTTTCAACGTGGCACTTTATCCAGAGTCCTCTAAGAGTCAAGAAGAGAAAGACTTTACCCAGGTTCCTTTAAAGAGTTAACAAGAGAAAGACTTTAAATAGAAAACAAAACAACTCAAAAGATGAAGTGTCAATTGTGTGACCTGAAAAGATGGCTGGCATTCAGAGCACATAGCAAGGGAAATGCCAAAGAAAGCAGACTAAAAAAGAAATAAAATCCTTCTTTGCCACCAGAAGAGGGTGCTCTCGCCTGCCTCTGTGTCTGCAATCATCTCCCAGACTCCAGTCCAGCTGTCTCCATCCCTCTCTGCTCTCCCATCCTCCTCTTCCTTTTCCCTCAGGTTTAAATGTTTTAAATTCCCTGTCTCTCTAGACTCTCTTCTGTTCGGAGAGGCCTGTGTAGGGCTGAAGTTCCTTCATGTCAGAGCTCGTTGGTTCCTCATGTGTCGGCGGTGCTTCGATCTCGGAGCTAAACGCTCTCCTATCTGAAGGTCTGAAGGTCCTTCAGGTCTCGGGGGGCTGCAAGCTCATCGATCGAAAAAAGTCTGACAGGCGTTCGCGGTCGTGACGCTGAGGGCTCTTCATATCTGAAGGTGCTTCAATCGTGGCGCTACTCAATCCAAAAGGTCTGGATGGCTCTCACGTCTTCATGCTGGGAGCTACCTTATCTAACAGGTCTGACAGTCTTTCATGTGCTAAAGCTGAGAGGTCCTCGACTCTTCGGGTCTGAAGGTGCTTCAATCGTGGCGCTTCTCAATCTAAAAGGTCTGAACGGCTCTCATGTCTTTGTTGATGGGAGCTCCCTGATCTGTAATGTCTGAAAGTCTTTCATATCCTAAAGCTGAGAACTGTTTGAATCTGAAAGGTCCGACGGTGCTTCAATCACGAAGCTCCTCTCGCTTAAAGGTCTGAAAGTGGTTCAAGTCTTCAAGTTCAAGCGGGGAGTGACCCTCCAACAGGTCTGGAGGTGCTTCACATCTTAGTTCAGGACCTCTGCGTCTGGTTCTAAGAGTTTCTCCTCTCCTGAAATTCAGCATGAATGTAAGCAGATGTTTCTTTTGGAGATTATTTATTCAAATTATTTATGCAGTTTATATGTCCAAGCATCCATATCAGTATTTGTTTTAAGTTTGTTTTGTTTTGTTTTTTTCAAACAAAGAAATGTACGTTTTTAAACCTCAACGTAAAGCTAACTCCCCAAAGCCTTGTTTTAGCTGGCATCCATTTTGAGGAGAACCGTGAATGTTTAATTCAGCAGAGACTCGGACGACAGTCTCACTTCTCTCCCAACCGACCAACCGACCGCCTTTCACTGCGTTTTAATTAGTCTGAACCCCCGACCCGATCTCCACCAGTAAATCGGTAAATGTGTAATTAATGAATTATAATGTGGTGTCGTTAGCCTGCAGTGTGTATTATTCATGCCGTGACCGAGGGAACAGTGTGTTCGGAAAAACAAAATGGAAGATAAAAAAGAAAAAAAAAAAAAAAAAAGTGTCCATTGCCTCTTGTGCTTTATAAATCCAGAGGCATGCCTAAAAAAATAGGGATGGTTATTTGGTAAATGGTGTGCCGGATATTATCAAACTAGTGCCTATAATTTACATTTCTACTTTTATTTTGAAAGTGCTTTTTGTTCATTTTGTGCCAATTTTATGGGTTTGCCAATGATTTGCATTTTCGCTTGGTTAATTTGTTTGCATATGTTTGGGTTTTTTTATGTAACTGAATCATTTATAATTGCTTTAAAAAAAGTATGTTAAATAAATGCGCCTTCATATTTATAACTAATGACTATTTATTAAAGAGAGGGCGCCTCCGGGGACAGGAGAGCATGTTGGAGAGGCGGCAACACACCTTTTGTGTGACAGGTTTTGTTATGGGACTTTTTTTATATCCATGAACATGACTTTCAGTTTCCCCGTGTCAACCCACATCTCAAATAAAGCTGAAAACCTCTTCTTCCCTCTTGTGCAGTCTTCTCCTTTCGTACACTTCATATATTTGTATATATTTAATTAGTTAATGTGGACAAGAATGCAACTTTGTGTCTATAAGTTCAAAGAACATCACAGAATAGGTTTAGACATAAAGATTTGAATGACGCCATAGGCCTACCAGGCGTGGTATTATTTCTATACATGTATGATTTGGCCTCTTGAGCGTGACGTTATTTTTCTTTCTATGGACGGCGGTCTGTCCATCATGACCTCATGCTCTAGATAAGACTTTCATGCTCGGCGACGACACAGATTCATGAGAGGGAGAAAAGGGGGCAGGGGACAAAAGCAGCGGCCCCTCCATCATCACAGTCAGTGCGCCAACATAAAGGTCACGTGTCTCTAAAGGTTCACCCACGGCACACATCACCATCACCACCACACTTCCCCACAGCACCGCAACGCCGGCAGCCTCTCCACAAACTGGTCTCTTACTTTAAGGGCCATCAAAACGCAGCCTAGGCCTCTCCAGATGCCGATTTTCTCAAATGTTATATTACATGTAAAAATAGGCCTTCCCCATTTGCCACCGTTTGTCTTTTCCGTGCAGCTGTTCAGCAGGTAAAGTGCGTTATTCCTATTATGGTATGGCGCGTGTTTTTATGGACGTGAAGCCATGAGTCCAGTGGGGTCGCCGCGCGGGCACCAGGGGGAGCCACCCCTGGTCTTAGAGGCTCCGTGACGCACGGTGCCACCAAGTCATCTGCATCCCGGAGGAGACTCATCTGCTCATCTGTGGAAGTGCCCAGCGACGACGACGTCACTGGGGGGGGGGGGGGGGGGGCACCACATTTCACGCCCGGCGCCACCCCCCGGGGCGCGGGCCCCAGCCCCCGCCGCGACCGGGGCCGGGGGGGACAGGAAGAG
>JAOPJI010000016.1:2104223-2114673 GCA_027122695.1 Merluccius productus
GGGTGTGTGGCGGGGCATAGATAGATAGGGCAGGGTGGGGGGGCGGGGGGGTCTGAATCGGGGGGGTGGAGTGGACTTACGAGGTTGGAGCGCGTGAGAATCTGGCTAGCACTCAGTACCTCCTCCTCTGACGACTCGTCGGTGTCCTCCTGGTTGGTGAGGTTGAGGCTGGGCGTGCTGCCCGTGTATTGACACTCCTGCAGCGACGGCGTGTCCCCCTTGTCCATGCTGTCCAGCGAGCGCCGCCGCACGCCCCAGTTAAAGTTGTCCATGCTCTCCCCCTGCAGGACACCGCGGGGAACAGCAGGTTAGAAGGGGGATACGAACGACGGGAAGAACAAGGTGACTCGACGATAACACAAGCATATGTACATACACACACACACACGAATGGAGAGGGACTGAAAAAAAATCCAATTAAAGAAAAATACACACAAATAAATAAAACGGTACCGGGACATCCAATAAATTAGTTAAATCATTTCTAAAATCAACCAAAGCATTATTTTCTATTTGTTTTGTAGATTTTATTGCTATTCTTATCTCTTTATTTCTTATCTGTGCTTGTCCTGTACTTCGGCTGCAACGCACACATCTCCCGTCAGAGCTTACTACAGTGCGTCTCATCTTAGCTCTCTTTGACCAGAAATCCTGATGGCACCGAAAGCAAAGTTGGGGAATAAACTAATGGACATTAAAACCAAAGGAGGAGGAGGAGGAGGAGGAGGAGGAGGAGGAGCAGTGGTTTCTACTGAAGGAACTGTACGGTACGACACGGTCACAGTCACAACACAGGGAGGTCTACAGGGCAACACCAGGGGGCTCTACGCAGACTTACCTGCAACTCCTTGGGGCAAGAGAAGAAGAAAGGTGACAGCGTTAGAAGACTACAGATCGTTAGAGACAGACAGACAGACAGACTGGAGACAAACGAGACACAGAACAAGACGTTTGTTTCCCTCTACTAACTTTGTGAGTCGTTTTGGGTCCTAAACACAGGAGATGAGAGATGGGACGAAACATTGTAGTGTAAAAACATGACACTATAAGAAAACAACAATAAAAAAACATAGCGATACAAGAACATTGTCAAGGTGAAATTTAATACTTTTACAATTCCACACTTTTTACTTGTAATTTGGACACTTTTATATGCATAAATAAGTTGAGTGAAACATACAGGAGATTTACGGGAAAATATTGAACGGGGAGGACAGCGGGGAGAGAAGGGTAAAATACAGGAGAATCCCGGGAAGGAGGGTTGATGGGTATGACCATGATAGTTCTCCCGAACGCTCACCTCCGTGTCCTCCAGCTCCACGTCCAGGAAGTCGAAGTCCTTGAAGACGCCAAACTGCTGCTCGCTGCCAGCGTCCTCTCCCTGGCCCTCTTCCTCCCGTACCACCTCCTCCACAGTGGGGATCAGGCTGCTCTGCTGCTCCCCACAGTCCAGGTCCTCACTGGAGGAGAACACCACCTGAGGAGACACCAGGAGGGACACGCTCAACCACCAGGCCAAACCGTCCAGTGGTGGTTCTACACAGGGTCCAGCATAACACCTGCCACCGGCAGTTAAAAAAAGCAATGTTGCTTGTCCGGATTTTTTAGATTTTTCCACTCAGGTAGGCAGGTAAGGAGTTAATTTTAGACCCTGGGTTTTCATTATATATAGCAATGCATACGTCCTATACATGCTGAACAACTATATTTATACACATACTGCAAATACAAAAACCTGAAACCAAGTGCCTTCATGATAACATTTTATCAGTTGATAAACAGTAATTACACCAGTCTATCTATACTGACAGAGCAGTATTTGTTTAATCTAAAGCAGATCTAGATGTATAGAGTGGCAAAGCTATACATCAGACAAGCATCAATATATAGGTCATATTCCTGGCTACAGTATTGTGCGAAGAATATTGAAGAATCCAATACCAAGATAAAATGTTGGTAGTCCAAGTCAAGCAATAGTGACATAGCCTTTTTTTTCTCTACTATGTGTGTGCTGTAGATGTGGTCAGTGGTGGTCTATATTGGTCTATAGAAGTCTGCGGTGGGCTGGACAGAGACCTGCTCGGGGGCCTTAGAGTAGGAGAGGAGTCTTACAGATGGGTTTTTGGGAATTCCCGACTCGGGACCACACAGTGACAAGACGTTCATCAGCTTCTCCCGAGTTCTCCTCTGAAACGACAACATCGGAGAGGAATTACAAAAAAACAAAAGACACAACACAAAAGAACAACAGAAAGATACCACAGTAGGAAAAGCATTCTGCAAATCATGAACTGTTGGCCGATGCACAGGTGTCTCTATCGTTACCTAGTCCCCGGGTGTGTTGCTATGATTCCCAGAATGTCAGTAGTAGTGCCGCTATGTTAACCTCACCAGGTGTGTCGCTACATTTACCTGCCCGCCAGGTGTGTCGCTTTGTTTACCGGCCCGTGTCTCTATGGTCACCTGGACATCAGGTGTGTCGCTTTATATTTACCTGTTCGCCAGGTGTGTCACTGAAGTGACTTGCTCGCCAGGTGTGTCACCGTGGTTACCTGAGAGAGCTGGGGCCTCTTCCAGCTGACGGGGACCAGGCCGTTGGAGTTGGACCCTGACGAGGTGGACGAGGTGCTTCTCGTCACGGCAATCACCTGCTGCTTCCCCACGCGCCCCGCTGGGGTGCGCTGGTCACCATACTTATGTCCTATGATGGGCGTCTGGGGAGACCATCAAAATAACACATCAACGTCCGTTCTGCCGTACAATATTATGTTTCATGACAATCACACATCAACAGTCCAACAACAACCACTCTACGTTTACAATATCTTTGGTTCAGCATTAAGTAAAACAGAAAACCTTTTGGATGAGAAAGACGACAAAAATTCAAAGCCGCATCTCGATTTAAAGAAGACCGAATATCCAACCTCACATCCATGATAAACATCTTATGACCTAGCCTTAGCGGTGAGATGTCTCAGCAATGAAACAGCCCTGAAAAGGAGTCTGTATTTAAACTAAAAACAGATGGCTCAACAGAGGAGGGAGCCAGCGCGGTGTGGAGGAGCTCTGACCTCGGAGATGTCGAAGTGGAAGTCCAGTGTCTTCCCCGGCAGCTCCTTGGAGGTGTTGTTGAATATGCGCGTGAAGGCGATCTCTGGCGAGCCGGACGACTCGCCGCTGTACGACCGCTGCATCTCGTCTGGCACCACCAGGCTGGCGGAGCGAGACACCACTAACTTCAGAATGTTCTGGGCCTCCTTCCAGTAGGGGCTCTGGAGGGGGGGAATAGACACACACACACACACATAAACACACAGTCATAGAAACACAGAAACACACATGCATAAACAGACACACAAGTACAGATGCATACACATGCAGACACAGAAACACGCATGCATAAAGAGACATACACACACACGCACGTACAAATTCACCCTTATAAACAGACAAATACACACATAAACAGTCATAAACACACACATTATACATACACACACACACACACACACACACACACACAAACAACAAAGGGCCACAGTTGTGTAGGAGTTCTAGAAATATGCGAGTAGGAGAGATCACGCGTTTTCTGCATCACTTGAAGGCCAGAATCATTATGTCATCCGACTACTACGTCGCCCCGACCTACATTCCTCTAGAGAGGCTGCTCACAGCGCACGCTACCGTGCATACGTGCACACAAAAGCAGTTTTGACAGACAGTGGGTTAGCAGAGAGCTCGCCTGGGGCTGGGGTCAGCTAGTGGGCTGCTAAAAGGCTTCTACAGAGCGGGGAGATGAGTCTTCAGGCATCGGAGACAAGCCAATCCCTCCATTACGCTTCACTAACGGGGTCAATGTGGTATGGCCCTTCTGGGCACCGCCATTTGGCATCGTGTCCTATACCTAGCGCTTGCGTCACTAGGCCACTATATCTCCCATCTCGTCATTTAGCAGATGCTTTCCTCCAAAGCAACTTACGGTGAATTCAGATACACTAGTGCAGTGCCTGTTCAAAACGTGGCTGTTCGGAACGGGCCGGCCGCTTGGCCTCCAGTATTGCTGCTTGCAGCTTTCTCGAGAACCGCTCACCCAAACAACTTCACACTCGACACCACGCTCCCTCGGGTCATCAGCGATACATCCGCCAAGTGTGAAGTCGATAGGATGAACGGTTGTCGAGAAGGACAGACATACGGTCAAAGGCGTCTCGGTCAAGGATGACTACAGGTAGACCGCGGACATTGGGGTTCAAACCCAAATCCATTTGGCTGGGAGTGAAACACCGTAACCATGACATCATCCTGCCCCTATTCCTCTATATCCATCTGTACATCTGCACCTGGGTTAGGCTTTGTCTATTAACTGTCCAAAAAATCTGTCTCACCTGGACGTATTTCCCGATGATCTTCATGATCTCCAGGTTGAACTGTTTGACGGGCGCCGCCGATAGGTCGATGTGACTCAACAGGCTGTAAATGATCTGAAGCAACGACTGTTGCATGCTGGGAAGTCCTTTCTCCAGCAGCTGATGGGACAGAGATGATAATGAAAAAGACTGAGGTCAGGGCATTTCTTCATCATAGAAGAATCACAAACACATTCCAGTGTGACCTTTCAGTACCACAAGATACAGGTTCAGTGATGTTAAGGTACAGGCATACAAGTAGCCAGTCGCTATGTGATGATACAGTAGGGACAGGTGTGATATTAAAATACGTGCAGGTGTGGTACTGTAGGTGGGTATACACAGGGTACAGAAACGATGCTAAGGTACAGCTGAGCTCTCGAGGTGACATCGACTAAAAAGGTAGCACGCAGGCGGTGTCATCATCAGCGGCATCCCCGCTCACCTCGGCAAGGTAAGTGACCAGGTTGAAGGTGATGTCGGAGAAGGAGTCGTGCACGTAGCGACACACGACGTTGATCCAGTTGGTGGAGTCACGGGAGTAGCTGCGCGTGCTGTACAGGCTCATCATGTGGGCCAGGTTGGTCAGTGCGCGGGATTTGTCCTCGGCGCACACCTTGGCGATGCGCTCCGCAGTCTCCTTGCACACCTTGGCGATGCGCTCCGCCGTCTCCTTGCAGAAGGGCGTGGGGCTGTCAAAGTGCTGGATGAGGTGAGGCAGCAGGCACAGGATGTTGAGGGGGAAGCCTGGGGGAGCCACAGAGGAACCACAAGATAAAGAGCTGGAGGTTAAAATGGGGGAGCCATGGTTTCCTTAAAATATGCAAGATATAGAGATGGATGTTATGATGGGGGAGACATGGTTTCCTTAAAATACACAAGATACAGAGGTGGAGGTTAAGATGGGGTTGACATGGTTTCCTTAAAATGGATGTGATCAATTATTATTTAGTGTGGTATATTGTCTTGTGCTGGATATAATTCTGTTCCTGTTGGCGAGAATCTAAACTGAAGACCAAGATGAATAACAACTAATAGCTATATTGATATAGCCCATTTATTACAAAGTGTATTACAAAGAGCTTTATATATGACTAGCCCAAGGAAAGGTAAAAAAGGGAACTGAAAGTAATAAAATAAACATCACAAAGTCAAAACATCAAAGTGATTTGTAGTAAACAAACTTTGTAGTAAACAAACTATGTAAAATAAAGTCAACCTAGCGTGGGCTCTCAACATCCACATTGTTTCCCCCCCTTACATTTCACATCCGCTCTCCTCATCATGGTCGGTGTTGTCGTTTACCTGCGAGCTGCGTGGGGTCGACCAGCGTGTGTCGGGAAACGCTGATGAGCTTGCTGAGCAGGTGGATGCTGAGCTCCTGGGTGGAGGCGGAGGTGAAGCCCTTGAGGAAGAGCTGCAGCAGGCCGGGGTAGCTGTACCACTTGAGCTTAGCCAGGACCCGCTCCAGGCGCTCGCGGCTGTCGGCCCTGTCCAGGGGCAGCTGGCCCAGCAGCTTGTTGAGCAGCCGCAGGGCCAGCAGGTACTCAAACTCGTAGTCCGACTCCAGCAGCGACGTGGCGATCCAGAACACCGTGGCCATCAGGTTGGACGGGTCCACGGGGGGCGTGGCTTCTCCCCCCCCGCCGCCGCCCCCTCCCGGGCCCCCTCCTCCTCCTCCCCCGCCGCCGACTCCACCCTCCCGTAGCGACGAGAGGCTCCGCGTGCGCGCCAGGTTGCCGTGGCTACCGCTCAGTCGGTCGGCGACGTCCAGGGTGTTGCTGCGCCGTCGGTCCGCCTTCCGCTCGCCCATTAGGCTGGCGCGGAGAGAGTTGCTGCGCGCTTGGGCGTGCACGTGGTGATGGAACAGGCCGCCGCTGCTGAGGTTGAGCTGGCCTGTACTCTTCCGGTTGGCTGCGAACTTCGCACCCAGCAGGGGGTCGTGGCCCGAGGTCCTAGGAAAGAGACAGAAACAGTGCTCATTAAACTCTCTATAATGACATGAATGTATCAGTGTAAACATTTACCATTTAGCAGACACCTTTTTCCAAATCAACTACAGGTCATTAAGGAGCAGGTAGGGGTTAGAGCATCTTGCTCAAGCAGGTAGACTGCTAACAGTCAGGAACCCAGAACCTTCAGGCTTGGATTTAAACACCCTGACGCTATCCTGCCCTGAGACCGATGATCTTCTGGCTGTTGAGTAAAGAAAGGTTAAGGAGGATGGGACGTACTGTGCCAAGGCAGTGAGGAGGTCATAGTTCTTCACTGTGTCTGCTAGCGTGTCGATGCCTGATTCCAGCGTTAACAGCAGCTCGATGACGAAGCCCTGAGAAGAGAGCAGAAAAGTGGTTAGCGGAGTGCCACTTAACGGCATTAAGCCTAGCAGGGGATAGCCTAGCACTTGTGTCCTTTTTGTTGTTCTATTGTTCCAATATTGGTTATTAACAATTGTAAAATAATGCCACTGTAATTAAAAATTAGTTGAATCTGAATACCACCTTAATACAATCAAATAAAATACTAATATTAGCACCACCCACTTAATGTTCATATACACCAAATGCATTCATATTATTTATATCAAGTAAAGAAAAAAAGTCCCTCCTCAAAATGTTTTGTGCTGGAGAAAAAATATCCATCTCTGGTAAAAATGGTTTGAGAAAACACAGCAATGTCTTCATAAGACCAGGGGTCCTCACCTGGGCCTCCTCCCCCGGGTCCCCCACGGTCTCCACTAGGCGTGACAGGACGTCGGACAGTGTGGCCGGGGTCAGCGGCTGCTTGAGGGCCCTGAAGATCTGGAAGGACCGGCCGGCGTAGTGGCGGGAGGAGCAGGACAGAGCCGTCTGCAGGGCCACCTCGCTCAGCAGCGACTCCAGCTGGAAGCCTGGAGAGGGACGGACACATGGGAGGGTGTGGAGTGGACAGCGATACAACAGATTTGAAGCGGGTATACTGACTAGTTGTCTGTCAATCCTTAGTCTTTAAATTGGTCTGTGGGTGGAGACAGATATTGTTGTGGGAGGAGCCATATATGTAGTTTGGGAAGAGTTACATGGTGCTACGGCTATAGGGTTTTGGGAGGAGACAAATGGGATAAGGGGAGGAGTCACATAGGGTTGTGGGAGGAGTTACATATGATTGTGGGAGGGGTCACCAGTGTGCATCCCAGTCATGTCGTAGCACTAACCTGAGTTGGACTGTTTAAACACAGCCACCACGTGTCTAAGGAAGACACTCAGCTGCTCAGCACTCTTGATGTGGGGGTTCTTGGGAGCAACGTCCTCATGGTTCCAGAGAGGACCACGCTTCCTGGACAACAAACAAACAAAAACAAGTCAGCAACCGACTAGTTGGACATGATGCTGTCGTCACACCATCAGAACATGATGATCAGTTACCACTGCAATAAAAACCCATGGATGTTATCACCACACACACACACACACACACACACACACACACACACACACACACACAAACACAAGTCCAAGTCCAAGTCCAAACCGAGCACACACTGTGTGAGTCAAACACATGCATTGTGAAAATACCTAATCCATTCAGACTGGGCTGTGAGCATGAAACCAAACGCATACACAAATAGCATGTGAGCATACAGCCAGATACAATGAACAATGAAGTTAGTTACGGCTTAGTTATATAGCACATAGAGACAAATAGAACAAAGATGTAGTTTGTGCGGTGGTGTTAGTGCATGACACGATTAGCATAAATATGAGGCAAGTAATTGTTAGTAAAAGTTAGTTAGTCCCAGAGAGAACCCCAATTGACTCAGGTGAGATTAAAGCGAGCAGAAGCGAGGCCCCCTCCTCACCTGGAGCTGATGAACTCAATGAGGGCTTTGACCTTCTGGTCCTGCACGGTGGAGAGGTCCACTTGGTGGAGCATGGTGGGGGGCAGCGGCGAATAGGCCCCTAACCCCACCCCCACCCCTGTGCCAAGGCTGATGCTGGAGGAGGTGGAGGAGGAGCTCAGGCCCGAGTCCGTCATGGGAGAGGGCTGGTGCTCTGGCATCAGGTCCTGGACTCCTGTGGGGGTCACATGGTCAGGTGTGATCACCCACATGGTCACATGTTCAGGTGTATGGTCACTCCATAAGGTCACATGGTCAGGTGTAATCACCCACAAGGTCGCATGGTCAGGTGTAATCACCCACAAGGTCACAAGGTCAGGTGTGATTACCCACAAGGTCCCATGATGAGGTGTGACCATGTGTCACATGGTAAGGTGTAATGCGTCACAAGATCATGTAGAAAGTTATATTGCTACTCCCCATGTGGGAATAAAACTGTGATACTATAACATGCAAGATGTGTAAAATGGTTAATCGGTGTATAATTCCATATCCATTGACTTGGTTTATGACCCGTCATGGTGTATGGTATGACATGTCATGGTCAAGCAGGAACTAAGAGAGGGGACTTGACTTAACCTGAACAGGTGTGTGTGGCATGAAGCCACACACACCTGTGCAGGTTAAGGTCTGTCATCCCGCCTTATCTCGTGACGGGTTTTCCCGGGACCGACCTGTGAGGTTGAACTCTGGTGCGAGGGGCTTCACCGTCAGGACCCGTGGCTCGTTGGCCTCCCTGTTGCGTAGCAGCACGGCGGCCAATGACTGGACGCTGCTGTTGGTTCCCTGGACCACCAGCAGGTGGAGCAGCAGGCGCTTGCAGTGCTCGTAGACCTCGGGGTGCTGGTGATCAAAGCCTGCAGGAAATTACATTGAGGAAAAAGGTCAGACTCCCCAGAGATTCAAGAAGTTTATTCTTGCAGACATGTTCTGCGCCAGAGGGAGGGCGTAGCCCAGTTATAGAGGAGGAGGGAGGTGGAGTTGCAGCTCTAGAAGGGAGGAGGTGTCACTAGTTGTGTTGACGGATCGGGAAGGAGGCGTTTAGGGACCAGTGAGAAGGTGTAGTTCTCACTGTGTTTGGGGGAAGAGAGAGGAAAGGATGTCACACTAGCTGAGTAAGGGGGAAGGGGGCATAGGAGGAGGTGTCGCTCTAGCTGAGAGAGGAGGAGGAGGAGGAGTGATAGGAGGAGGTGTTGTTCTAATTGAGTTATGATGAGGAGGAGGAGGAGGAGGAGGAGGAGGAGGAGGAGGAGGAGGTGTCCCTCTAGCTGAGTTTGGCGGAGGAGGAGTGATAGGAGGTGTCCTCTAGCTGAGTGAGGAGGAGGATGAGGGGGAGTGACAGGAGGAGGTGTACCTATGAATATAGAGTGCAGCAGGAGGTGCAGGTAGACACCCCACTCCACCTTGACCCCGTGGTCCACGATGAGGTCGGTCAGAAGGATGACCGCAATATTACACCTGAGGAGAGCAGAGAGGTCACATGACCTGGCATGTTTGAAATTTCCTAATTCCTCAACTAAAAGTTATTTTATTAACTATATATTATATTACTATAAAGTATATTTGCACATATAAGAAAAGTGACTTGGTGAGGTTGGTGCATAAAAGACATGACGCAACACAATATAAGCAAAATACACAACATTGAACAAGAACAAGAATTAAAACAAAACATTCATTAACAACATTGGGTATCAAACCCAGTACCTTTAGGCCGGGAGTGTGTGTGTGTGTGTACCTGTGCAGGGGGACAGCGGCAGTGTTGGTCTCTGGCAGGTAGTCCACCAGCGGCGACCAGCAGCCGCCCGTGGGCGGGAAGGGGAGGGGCTCCGGGCGGTTGTGGTCCATCACCTTCAGGCGCCAGTTGGCGTATAGCGGCATGGAGTCACCTGCACGGTGGGGTGGAGAGAGGGCAATTAGCAAACACAGCATCGTTGGTAACCATGACGACAAAGAGGTCAGGGAGAGGTCACCCACTCTTCTCCTCCTCGTAGGAGCCACCGGAGCTGCTGCTGTAGCGCGACTCGAGGCGGTGGTGCTGGCGGGAGAGGTTGATGTTCAGACCGCTGTACACGTCCAGGTGAGGGTAGCTGCGCACACACACACACACACACACACACACACACACACACACACACACACACACACACACACACACACACACACA
>JAOPJI010000016.1:2114959-2128103 GCA_027122695.1 Merluccius productus
ACACACACACACACACACACACACACACACACACACACACACACACACACACACACACACACACACACACACGTCTTTATTTATTGGGGAATGTTATCCATACAACATTAACACTGATGTGACAGTAACAGTAATAATATTATATTATATTTTTAACACATTAATAAGGAAGGCTGTCTATGTTTCTATCCATTTAAACTCATGAGAGTTAGCTGAGCGTTGTCTGTTTAAACTAGCTTTAAGACTGGTGTGTACATGACTGGTAATTCTCCAAGGTGTTTTGAGTATTTTGCATGCATTTGAGTAGTATGCATGTTTCAGTTGTACGACTGATGTGTATGTAGGTTTTATGGCCATACGGCGTGTACACATGTTTTAACTAGTTTTTATGATCAGTGTATGCATCTTTCAAGATATGTAAAAAAAAAGGTTTTAAGTCATATGCATCTTTCCATGGCTAGCTTGATGACAAGATGTGTGTGTATGTGGTCACCTGTCCTCCATGTTGGGGTCTTTTAACTTGCTCTCGTGATGGCCGTCATTCCCAGGCACCATGGTGTTACTGCTGGACGTTGTTCCTGACAAACAAGCCACGCAAATGTTACACTTTAGTTATTTCATTCAGACAGAAATAGGAAAGTAAGAAATAACTGATTTTATATTTCTGTTTTTATTTGTTTGGGGGGGGGGGGGGGGGTGAAGCATATTGAAATACAGCGGTTATAAAAAGTGCATGAGTACAGTTGTTAACCGTTGGTTCTCCATTTTCTGTGTGTTTGCAGTTAAATATTCATTGAAGAAACGACAAAAAAGACACAGAAAGGAAAGGAAATGGAAAGAAAGAAATAAAATAAAAAAATAGAATGTATGAGCAGTACAAACTATGGGTGTTGTCGGGCCCAGATCAAACTAGCATGCTGCTCCGGTACCTGTCGTGATGGTGGGGATCTTGTAGCTGGCACTGATGCGGTAGTATGGAGGGTTGTCCATGTGGGTGACGCTAGAGCACACTGCGTCCATCAGCTCCAGCTCACACATCAGCTCCTCCAGCAGCTGGATGGTCTTGTCCCTGCCCAGGTACACCACCACCCGCTTCACCTGGAGACCACACACACATACACACACACACGCCCATCTCAGTTACACATCACTACCAGGAGGCTCTGAGGGTGTATACGGTAGAACTGACTTATGAGGACAGGAGGTTGAGGGGGTGTATACTGTAGAACTGATGTATGTGGGGGCCTGGAAGCAGGAGGGGGGGGGGGGGTTCTGTATAGTATATATAGGTCTTACGTAGGGCAGCAGACTGGGGTCGCTGTTGACCCCCGCCATGCTGATGAGGAAGTGGAGGATGATCTTCAGGTTCTTTGGCCAGCTGTCTGCCAACGTGGTCCAAACGTTCTCGATCTCAGACCAGGCAAACTCATCTCCATACTGCAGAGGGAAACGGAACAGAACAGCTTGTTAGCAGCTGGCTTAGACAGCAGCTAGCTTGTGCAAAGACGCCATTCATGGTAGCAAGATTATATTTAGGAGTTACCAAAAAACTAAAACACAGACACAGCTGAAAAATTAGGTCTTAAACATCAAGCGCTGTTCAAAATGGCGTCGCAGCCCAACACATTTGATGAAATCTGCTTAGGGTGTTTTGGCTTCCGCTCTCACCTTGGCGGTCATGAACATGAGGTTGTTGAGCACCATGGTGGTGGCGTGCGGCGAGCCCCAGCCCTCGCCCCGCAGCCAGCGTCGGCTGTTCACCATCATCTCCCTCTCCTGGGCCTCCTCCTCCTCCTCCTCGGCCACGCCGGGCTCCTCGGGCCGCTGTGTGGATGGCTTGAAGTCCACCAGCTCCACGTTGTTCATCCAGGGGAGGAGGTAGTGCAACATGACCTGCCGGCCTGCAGGGTGCGCTGTCTGGATGCGCTGGCTCACCTCTGTGGGTGTGGTGGTGTTGGAGACATTGCCATGGTGAGTGTTTACTATTTAGCAGTTGCTGTCATCCAAAGTCATTTACAGTGAATTCAGATACAGGTCATCAAGGAGCAAGGAGGGGTTGGGGGCACCTTGCTCTAGGATGCTGACTACAGGAAAGACTATTCTGACTACAGGATAGTCTACATGTGACTTGAGTATCATAAATAAAAATGTAAGCGCTTCTGTTTACCGGCTTGCATTTTTATTCATACCTACCATCACCTGTCACATTTCTGTCTGTACATATGGATGTTACCTACCTACTCTTGTACTATTTTACTTTTAGATTGTTTATTTATGTTTAATATAGGTATATATATTGCATCTTTTCTGCTTTGTACTGCAACTTCTGCACGATAATTTCCCTCGGGAAAAATAAAGTACATTTTTTTTTAAGACTAAATTTTAAACCCGTCACGATTTTTGGCAGTATTTCACACATTAAAAGGCATGCGTTGAAGCCTTTCCCCCACTAGAGCTGAGTTCGGTGTGAACCTGAGAAGATGGGCAGGCTGAGCTCGGGGTAGGTTCCGGCCAGCTCCTCAGACAGCTGGTAGTAGGACAGGGAGTACAGGTGGGGCAGCGGGGACGGAGGGGTCAGGATACCGTCCGTCCGCTGGATCTCCAGCTTGTGGGCATAGCGGAACAGCTTGGGCTCCAGGATCTGCCAAGTGACACAAAACACCATCAAGCTTTATTAGGCATCAGCACACAACACCACACAGAAAACACATTGTAGAGAGACACATAGCTGTATTAGACAGGGCTTCAGATGCAAAGTACCAATTGTTACTCGGTACAGTGCGTAGGGGTACAACACATCTCAAACTTTAGCACACTGCATATGAAGCAGTGGACACTGCGGTTGCTGGCTCACCCGAGTAAATTGTCAACGACATTCAAGAGATTTTATTAGTCAACAAAATTCCAGAGATTTTGTCACATAGTTTTAGTAATATTGTAAAGTTCAGAGTTCATAGCAAACCGACACTCCATGTCTGAATAGGGTTTAGCCCATTGGGATGTTTGACCTCCGTTTAACCTTTGACATCTGTGTGTGTCGAGGCAGGGCGGTACCGACCTGCAGCAGCTGCATGGCCAGCTCGTAGATATCCCTGGCCGAGTCAGCAGCCTTGAACAGTATCAGGTTCAGTAGCACCACAGTGTCAAACTGGTAATCCCTGGGAACAAAGAAGCACAGCCGGCAGCGCACCACAGGTCAGCCAGCGGACACAGAGCAACCGCTCAACCAGGAAGAACGGTACAACTCCTGGACAACTCTGCTCGTGGTGGAGCATAACATAGTTTGGGATTAAAAGTCTATGTGTATTCACGACCAAAGTGTTATACATTGTGTAGTGCGTTATTTTTGTTTCAAGTGTATGTTTTATATTTATTTCATTTTATTGCTAAAGCACCTTTTATTGCTAAAACAATCAGGTTTGTGCCAAAGTGCCAGACATAACTGTACTGATTACATAAAGAAATAAGTGCACTTATATCAGCACAACCATTATGTGGGAGACGTACGAATCCAATACAGTGAGGCACAGATCGAGATAAACACAACAAGGGAATAGTGGAACACAGATACAATAAGTAAAATGACACGTATACATTTATGTATAACCCCGGGTGAGAAGGCGTAAATGTTCACACTAGACTAGAAAAGTATCAGTGGACCAATCACAGGACACTCCCAGTCCCACCAATCCCAGGCGACGTACCTGTTGTGGAAGACGTTGGCGATGGCCCTGAAGCAGCCGGCGGCAACACGCCGCGAGCCCGTGTAGCAGCGGTCCACGGCCCAGAACATGAGGTTACTCTGGTCCGGGTTCAGTTCCAGTAGCAGCATCACTGCCTCGCAGCCCAGCTGGTGCACCTGAGGGGGGCAGAGACCCGTTAGCATCTGTTAGCATCCGTTAGCACCGGTTAACATCCATTAGCAATAGTTAGCATCCGTTAGCACCGATTAACATCCATTAGCACTAGTTAGCATCCGTGAGCACCGATTACCATCCATTAGCACTAGATGGTAGTGAATCTTCTGGATCCAATTAGGACAGACAATTAGCACCCTTTAGTATCTGTTAGCACCCGTTAGCAGGGTAGTGTGGTGGCTAGGGTGACTTCCGGGATGAAAGTTACTGGGTACTTGAGTACCCAATGTCCTCAGTCGACCTTGTAGGCACCCTGCTCCTTGTCAGTTGCTTTGTGTACAATTGCCTGCTAAATGCTGAATATTAACAGTTAACACAGTTAGTGTTAGTCCTAATTGGATCCAGGCCAGGGACAGGTACAACAACAGGCGAGTGGTGTGGTGGGCCTCAATGTTGGAACCCATCGGCTATGATTTGATGATGATTTATGCTCTGGGGGCAAGGGCCGGACTACAAACGGAAACCAGAACGCTTCCGATCCCTAAATCTTGTCCCTTGCCGACAGACTCTGCATTCATATGCAGATACCCGTTTACAGAGATGAGGTGGGCCTTGCTCACCTTCCTGTCCTGGGAGTCCAGGATGTTGTCCAGCCACTTGTACAGGTAGCCGTCCGAGGAGAGCCCCACGTTGTCAGCCACAGGGCCGCAGCACAGCACCGCAGACATGGCCTGGAGAGACACATGGAGAATGACTGGTACCGATAGTCGTATACATGGACATACAGGCACATGCATAGACACACACATAATGGCTGGTACCGATACTCGTATACATGGACACGTACCTTAAGGGCACAGTACTGATGCCTGTTGATCTGCATGTTGCGGTCGCTGTAGCGGTCCAGGGGCGTGAACATGATGCTGAAGGGCCCCGCCCAGTGGCTGAACAGCATGAACAGGCTGTGTCTTAGGGACTGCTGGGGGAAGATGGAGCGACGCTGGTGCACTGTGGGAAAATAAAACACACACACACACACGACAGGAGGTTATGATGATGATGATGAGGGAGTCACGAGACGTTGATAATATAGATGTGATGCTGAGATGTATTGCCTGATGCAGTGGAGTGGAGATAGATTCGTTTTACTGTGTAGACAGAAGGACTGAATCATGCTATATTGAATATGTGTTTATGTAAGGGACGATATACAATGAGCCGGTAATTATTGCGAAATAAACTCTGACAGGGTAATGCAGGGACCCCGACGTAAACATTAGCCCACACGGCTACTTACTAAAGAAATCAATAATTTGACACAAAATATAACGACAACAAAATGATTTTATTGCTTCCGCTAAAAAAAAGATCTGTCTGTTGGATTCTACGGTTGGAAATAGCGTCCGCAGCGTCGGCCTGTTATTCATAGCAACAGAATAGAGTATATATAATTCAACAAAGCGGTGTCATAAATATATGTAACAGACCTGGTACGTTCTGGATGATGTTGGCCACCAGGGCACTGAAGTGGCAGCGGATATCTTTCAGGGTGTCTGAGTCCTTGTCGTTCTCCGCCTCCAGAAGCTGGCGGGTCAGGTCCACGTACTCCAGCAGGGTCCCGTTCAGAGAGTGGCTTTCCCTGTCCAGACCCCCACTTGCTCTGGGCACAAAACCACACACACAGCCACCACTGTCAGATCACTACTACACACTACAATTATCCGTTTTATCAATCAGGCAGAACAACTCTTCAACTAACCCCATCTTTTTATTTTTTGGGGGATTTAATTTTGGACAGGATAGATGTTTCACATGGGGCAAGACTAACTAAACTCAAGATATAATGACTAGCATTTAATATGCGATATTTGGTGGACGCTTTTATCCCAAGCGTCTTACAATACTGTGAATGCATTCATTTTTAGCATGGGTGGTCCCAGTGGGAATCGAACCCTTAACCCTGGTAACGCTAATGCCATGCTCTATCAGTTGAGCTAGTCAGGATCAGGGTTAACTCATCAATATTACCTTTTTACATTAATATAAGCCATCACATCAATATTGCTATTAGCAATATTAGCCATTCTCAATATCAGCCATTATATAAGTTCTTTATAGGCGAAAACAAGTGACCGGTGACTCACATCTGGCTGACGACTCCAGCGTCGGCCAGCAGCTCAAAGATCCGGACCAGCTGAACCCGCAGGATGTCACGACGCCGGCGCCGCTTCATGTTCTGAAGAGAGATGGAAGAAAACACCACAGAGAGGTAGAGATATCAGCCGGCTAGAGATGTTGGTGAGATACAGAGAGAGATCCGAGAGATGCAAAGAGATGTCAGCGAACGATATTGGAAAAAAGAGAAACATCGGGACACATATCAAGGAATAATAAGTGAGGGATTTTGGCCAAAGATATTAGAGATAGATCAGAGAGAGGTAACTTTATTAATCCCCAAGGAAATGACTGTGCCAGAGATTGCTAAAAAATGAGAATGAGAATTTTTATGAGAATAAAAACCATACATGTACAACTAAAATAGACAAGTAAAATAGAAAAGTAATACTGCACATGATATTGAAAGTAATATTAGCAATGATATTGAAAAAGGTAATAAAAGGTAATATTGCACGTGATATTTACTAACTTTATTTATTCAGGGAAGTTTCACTAGACTACTTCAGAGGAAGCCTCTTTTTTGCAGGAACTCCCTGACTACAGTAACACAGTTACATATTCACAACCACAGTCTGACCTGCTGGCCACTGAGCAGCTCCACTGGAGCAGGTGGGGTCAAGGGCCTTGCTTTAGGGCACCTCAGTGGTGGTAATGATGGAGGGGCGCTGCTTTTTCACTAACCCACCCAGAATAATCCTGCCAGTCCAGGGATTGAACCAGCGACCTTCAGGTCATAAATTTACTTCTCTAACCTTAAGGCCACCACTGGCCACAAATACTGAAGGGTAATTCCTTATCATACAAAGGAAAGAGCCAGAGGGGTGTAAGAGAGTTCAGCCAGGTAATGGTAAGATACGAGAACGCCTCCTCACCTCAGGTCTTCGTTCCAGAGCCTCTTTGATGATGGGGTTCAACTCCTCTATCAAGTCTCTGCAAGTACCGACAAACACCAACATCAGCATCAATCCATCATCACCCAGGTGTTCTTGGACAAACATATGCAGTGGTTCTGCCTACCCGAAGGGGTGGTTCAGGTGTACGTGTTGGATGTTCAAGTGTATGTTGTCGGACGGACATGTGTATGTGTTGGATGTAAAGACGTGTGTCCTACCTGAAGGCCAGGGGGTTGGTCCTGCCAAGCCCCAGCACCAGAGACTCTGTGATGTCCATGCTCTCGGAGCGCATCATGGGAACCACGTGTTTAAACAGGGAGGAGAGGGACGGAGAGCCCACGATCTGCACATCGACAACACCATCAACCCTGATGCTCAAACTCCACAACTAAGTAGATCTGACGCGTGAGATTTGTAGATGCCCCCCCACCCAACTTGCCCAATTTGCTTGCACATACAATGTTTTAACTCTATCGACCGGTAATATGCCCCAGTGTAATAATGTCTCATACTAGTCAGTTAGTAGTATAGTTTGCTCTGGGGAAAAAAAAACTTTAAGCAGTCTGTTTACAGGACCTTTCAAACAGAAATGCACCATCAAATAGCTTATAAGTCAGCATTCGCCCCCGAGCCCATATGCATAACAATCTGACCCCAAGTGGGGTCCCGGCCCGAAAGGCTGAGAAACACTGCAATAGACCATGGTTATAAAAGCTAGGGATGGGCATGGGTACTCCAGTACTAATGGTTACGATGATTTATTTCTAAATTGCGCTTGTTTTCGACTGATTTTCCTAAATGTGAAGGGATTAGATATTCTTATGTCAGAACATTTCTTTTTTGGTCCAAGTACAATCCTTTAATGAGAGTACTCGAATGTGGAAATGACTTAAAATTCCCATCCCTAATAAAAGCAGTAGTAGTGGTGGTGTTAGGGGTGAAAGGTCATGTATGGGGTGGTGACCTTGGAGTCGTAGCTGTAGCCGCTGTCCGGCGTGCACGCCAGCGTCTCGGGCGGAGAGCAGCGCACGGAGCCAGAGCTGGAGGACGAGGAGGACGAGGAGGAGGAGGAGGAAGAGGCGGCGCTGCAGCACAGGATCAGGTAGTTCCTCCACAGCCCTGTGTACGAGTCGCTGCTGCTGCTCATGCTGTTCAGCTTCTTGGCGTTGATGGGGCTGCTGTGGAGACAAAACAACATTGACTAGGGCTGCAACTTGCCATTTCATAGTCAATTAATCTAACAATATTTTTGTCTACTACTACTACTCCACACTGCAAACCATACTCCAACAACAACAACAACAACACCACACAAAAAGAACAGGGTTTGTGGGGTCGTACTTGATGTCGACTTGTGGAGACAGCAGCTGCAGGCGGGTGTAGGCGAACATCCAAGCATAGTTGAGGGCGGAGGGGCAGTGCTTGGGCAGGTGCTCCTGCCGCAGGTAGCTGGACAGGCTGATCACCCAGGGGTCCTGGCCCTGGGTGACGTGCGCAAACACCCAAATGTGGGAGGGGCTGACCACGTCAAACTGGTGGCTGATGGGAGAAGAGCTCCATTCGGCCAGCGTCTGGAGATCGATGCCACTCGGGCAGTAGAGCAGGTTGCTCTGCGCGGCGGGAAACATGAAGTGGTCATTAGTAGGGCTGCAAGTAGCGATTATTTTCATATAGTATATATATATAGTCGATTAATCTGACGATAATTGTTTCACTTAAATCGATGAATCACTAGTCTAGATAATGTCATCAATAATAGCAAATGCCATCACAAGTTACCAGAGTCCAAAGTGCATTCACATTTGTCGTGGAATATATGAACTATACAACACATAAAATATATAAGCGTCTACAGTATATAGTTAATTAAATAAACCTTTGTATAAAGTATCTTTGTACCTAGAGGTATTGCTCTTTCTCTCCCCAATTGAAAGGTATTAAGTTAGTTAGCATTCGCATTGTCACTGGAGCAACAAAACTGGCATAGAGGCCATGCTGATCTACTCACTTCTTTATTGTGTAGATTCCTTTAGTTGTCTAGCGTTTACATGTCTACCTCCCCAATACCTCTGTATTGTAAATTAACTTGTCCTTTCCCACCGTGGCTGGCTACAGCCATGGCCAACACTTAACTCTCCTCGATGGTCACTCCCCTCACCTTTTGTTTCCTTAGTTGTTACTGCCCACAAAGTGAAAGTTTCCCTATAAGAATCATGTACACCCATTGTCTCGTTGAAGATGCTTGGTATTATGATTATTTTTTCGGTTGATCGACTAATTGTTGCAGCCCTAGTCATCAGTCACATTCACATCCTACTTATGACATAGCTACCCATCTGTCTATTTTTGAGATTATGCTATGTTGTGGAAAACTGGGTGCCGACATTGGTTGCTTAGCAACATGCGCCAACAACAACAGTTGATAAACACCAACTCAGCAGAGCGACTAGAGATGTCCCTGCCATCAGTGCACCTGCTCAGCCATTACTGCTCAAAGGGCAAACACGCACAAACTAAGACATGGCTTATAATGTGCGGAATGGAAACTTGTTATGTTACGGTTCTATTGTTGTGTGTTCCTTGGTAGCTTATAGTTTGTGGTTTGTGGTTGTGTGTACCTGGTCAGCCCCGGTGAGGTGGATGAAGCTCTCCAGCACGGAGGCACTGAGTCTGTCCATCACGTCGATAGCCAGCTCCTCATCACCCTGAGAGAGAGAACATCAGGAGAACAACATTAAACCAGTGATGATAACCAGTTCTAGTTCTAGTACCATATTTATTTTTGACTATTTAGCAGACGCTTTGATCCAAAGCGACTTCCAATGGATCTCATTTAAATACCATTATTGAGCAGGTATTGGGGTGATATAAATACAATCCATTATTATTATTGGCTACTGGCTACTTCCTACTGACTAAATCAGATGACCTGAGTGAGCATGAAGGACAGAGGGTAAAGCAAACTCTGTGGATGACGGTTACCTTGGCGATGCCCAGTGCCGTGTGCAGGGCGCGGACCTCCTTGAGAACGTTGACGGCAAGCCTGCGTGTTCCCGGCCGACAGCTGCAGAGAACCACCAGTGCCAGGCCCTCCACCACGTGCAGAACCCCCAGCAGAGGAGCCCGGTCCAGGGACAGAGTCGGGCCACTGCCTGGGACCTGCTGGAAGATAAGAGGTCCTTTATTCTACTCCTTAATGATCCATACATCATCCTTCCTTTCCCGACCATTACCTAATATATTGTGTATAGAAAACATTTTTCTGTATTTTTTGCAGTTTTATCGTTCACAATATTGATCTGTTTTTTCTGTATTCTATTACTGTCCTTGCTGTACTTGTACCGAATGTCCTGCCTGGGATCATTTAAGTTTTGAAGTTGGAACCAGCACACCGAGAGATCATTTAGACTGGTCACCTGCTCCATGATGTCACTCCGGGAGTAGACACAGGTGAAACTCATCGTAGTCATTGCATTGGGCGTACATTATATGGGCTATAATTAGAAAGATGCCTCGGGAACATGCGTAGAAGAAACAATATATACATAGAACAAATATCTATAGAAAATCTGAAACTACTTTTGTTCCATTTTTTAAAAATTGACCTGACGAAGGTCCATCATAGATTGAAATGTTGTCCGATTGATTAATTAATAATAAAGTCTAAATGATATCTTGGTGTGCGAGGTATAATTCTACCTTCAAAACATGTTCTGCTCCTAACCCTGCAACCGCTGTCGAAGTGCCTATAGCTCATCTCTCAATCTAGGATCACTAAAGAACCATCATCTCCTCTTTCCAGGAGTGGCGGTGGCACGGTACGTACGTGGGCCTCCTGGGTCTTGTTGCTGCTCTGCACCGCCTGCCTCCATTGGCTGATGAGCTGCAGGAGCATCTTGACGGCGTTGTCCAGTAGCGTGGGGTGGACGTCCGTCACTTCCCGCACCATGAAGTAGACGAACCCTGACACCACGTCCTCCCGCCACTCGGGGAAGTCCACCATGAGGGTCTGCAGTGTGGTGAAGGCCAGGCCACGCAGCTCCTCGTCCATATGGATGGTCAGCCTGGGATTAGAAGAGAAGCACAGGTGAGAGGTGAGAGAGACAGGCGAGGCGGTCAAGTGAGATAGACAGTTGAGGCGGTCAGGTGAGAGACAGGTGCGGTGGACAGGTGAGATAGACAGGTAAACAGCTGAGGGAAGGTTGATTAGGAAACAGGTAAACAGCATGGTGTTGTGAAACTTCTAGATAGGTGGGTGTAGGGTAAACATATGATTGTATGCTGGATGATGACAGGTGACTGAGTTGTGACAGGTGTGCAAAGGTAACCAGGTATCAGGTAGGTTTATTGCCGTGATTATTATAGTCAGCTGAGCAAGCATTAAGCTAAACAGCTAAAAGGTGTATACAGTGCATAGTAGTTCTCGTTCTAGGGATGAGCGAGGCTTACTTGGCCAGAAGCTCGATGAGGTCCTGTCTGCTCATGCCGTCGGGGATGAGCCTGGGAATGGCCGCCACGCACGTACGGAACAGATCGATCTTGGGCTTCCTCTCCCCCCTGCCAACAGATGGAACCAATCAGACGCGGTGACAGGACCGAGTCATGCAGACCCTGACAATAGAAATTATGCTGATCGGTTAGCCGCAGAAGGTGCACTGACGTGATCATGTCCTCTGGCTCCTTGTTGGACATCTGGACATTGGTCATGCTCATGGAGCGGCCCACCTCCTTGTCCAGGTGACGCAGGATGTTGTCCAAGGCCTTCCTCACCTGAGGGTAGTACAGAGACATGCCTGCAAAAACAACACCGCTCATTAACAACACAAAAACCAAAACAACGGTCATTAACAAATAGCACACAGTGTAGATTGTGTACACGCAATGGGACTGGAGGGTGGGCGGTGATGTCAAGGAGGAGGTGGAGTTTGTTTGTTAGGGTTAGGCCCGTCCAGGGTGGCTGCGCCCGGGTGCTTTCGTACCGATGACCTTGGCCTCTTCGTCGGTGAGCGTGGTGTTGAGGAAGATCTTCTTGACGCGTAGGGTGTTCCCAGAGGGCATGATGACCCCAGTGGTGGGCATGGGGGGCTCCCCGTCCTTCTGCTGCAGGCTGTTGGCCACCACCAGGAAGGCCCTCAGACCGATGTTCATCCTCTGAAAGAGGGGGGGGGGGGTAAAGCGTACATTTGGGCTGGATTCCCACTTCCCGCACGGTGTGAAGAATGTATGCACTCACATTAATGTACGACACTTAAAGGCGACCACCAAATTACATACATTATACATTAAGAGTTTCTAATGCCACGCTGATGCTTTTAGAAGATTAATTTAACCATTTGAGTATCGATCTGTGAAGAATTTTGTGCTTGATGAGGTATAAACAAGACATTAGCCATTTTTTATATTGATTTGGCTTCATTTTGAGGGTGTGGTGAGATGATTTTAAGTGTGATGGGTGGGTGCAGTCTATTAATTGTGAATGTACCCTTGGGTTGATGGTAAAGGTGTCTATTAATGTTATACCTTCTCTGGGTTGATGTTTAAGGATGTGTAATAACCGTAAACTTACCTCTGGGTTGATGGTGAAGGTTTTGTGGGACTTGCCTACACACAGCAGGTCATAGATGATCTCCTTCATAGCAAAGTCCAGCCTTTCCTGCAGGCCAAACAAAAAGCACCAGGCTCACGTACAAGGACACAATGTATTTATCCAGTTTAGCACAAAAATTCTAACATTTATTAGCAGTTATTTGAAATTATTGCCATTCGGCAATCCTGCTGCCAATGTTATTTGTCACTGACTTGACTGACAGTCGGAAGCTGGATGAGTATTCATGTAGCATTAGCCTGTTACCTGTGAGGGGAGTGTGAGTATCAGTGATTACAGGTGCATGGCAGTGTACCTGAGCTATAAACTGGATGATCCTGACAAAGATGTTGAGTGGGGTGTCTCTGGGCACCACGCTGCGAGAGCCCTTGGGGAACAGAGCCGACACGATGCCTAGGAGACGACTAGACAGCAGAAAACACAAAATTTACAACATACATACATAAATGGCAGACATTTATCAGTGCAATTCACCATGCAGTCCTTTAGGAGATGACTACAGGGCATACGGATAATTAAGGGTCAGGTGGAAGTTAATCTGGGATCCAGCAGTCCTACTATGTTATAGCAGAACTACTGATCCAGCAGTCCTACTATGTTATAGCAGAACT
>JAOPJI010000016.1:2220385-2231679 GCA_027122695.1 Merluccius productus
GGGGGGGGGGGGGGGGGGGGGGGGTGGGGGTGGGGAGATTCATTACAGTTCAGAAAACGACTACACAAAATGCAGGACATAATAAAACAAGTCCGAGAATACAAGGCAATAACAGAAATCTCCACGTGGTTTTTCCGGTTTCCCTTTCTCAACGCCGTTTGGATTCGCATTTTGTCAGGGTGGCGATAACTCAACGAGTGTGCCGATAAGTGTTGATTTATGCAATATCCACCGCGTAATCCATTATATCAAGTGCTTTACCGCTTCGTTTCCCCACTTGTTAACCAATTGCTTTTGCACCATACATCGTAAGTAATTGGCTTACGTCCCAGCTGACGAGCCTTTGTTTCGGCGCGGTTTGCGTGCTGCAGTAATTTGCTGTAATCAGTAGTAGCTTTGTTTGTGATGCTGGCTTCTTTTGCCCCTCTGTACAGTGGGGTGTAGTAAGCTCTTTAGGCGCTAAGGAGCTTTCTCTGCACTTCAAATCTGAGAATGCAGAGTCTGCAGGAACTAATCCCCCTGTAAGCTTGTCAGTGGTTTCTAAAGCTCACTCTTTATTCCCCTCTCTCTGACACCTCCCGGCCTCCCAGTGCTCCCAGTATACACAGCCAGAGCCCACCACACCGCCAGGCCTTCTGTCCTCCCCTGAGCTGTGCAGCACAACGAGTCCTGGGAACACACACGCCCGTCTGGCTACACCAGACACCAGCGACCCCCAACCAATTGTCCCTCTATGTCCCGCTCTCCCTCTCTGTCTTTTTGGGCACTCCTCTTCCTCCCGCTCTTCCTCTCGGTTTGTTTCACATTTTGCTCGCCCACACGCCTTCTGTAGCCCGCAGAGCCGTCCCCTCCCCCAGCCGGACCCCCCCCCCCCCACCCCACACACAACCGTCTCTTAGCTCACAGCTAGCTTAGCCCCTAGGTTATTAGTTAGCGCAGCTCCTGGGCTAACAGCCAGCATAGCTACCGGGTTAACAGGTAGTGTAGCTACTGGGCTAATGGCCATCATAGCCACTGGGTTAACAGCTAGCATAGCTTTTGAGTAAACAGCTAGCTTAGCTTAGCTTGTGAGCTACTAGCTTGCATAGCTTTTGGGCTAATGGCATAGCATAGCTCCTGGTCTAACCGCGGCGGAGGGAGAGCGGCAGATGGAGGAGCCGTTAGAACAGGATTTGTGGTCGTAAAGTAAACAATGAACTAATGCCAACTCCTGTCCACCAGACACAAGGTCTTACCAAAGCCCATCGGGTTTAAGGTATCCCCCCCTACCACTGTTTACACGAGGGATTATGTTAAAACTGTTTGCCCCAAATGCAACATGTAAGACGAGGTCCTAATCTAAAGGTTAAATCTAGGTAAAAGGTGTGATTTGTACACATTTGTAGGAGTCTAGAAAAGTGTAAACAGATAACGTTCTCCTTGTAATAGCTGTTCGTTTTAGAGATTCACAGCATACTGTCTAAAATCTTCGTCGTCTTGTCAAGGGTAAATAAAGTCCTGGGGTCAGACTTTAGCAACTTTAGATGTCGTTTTTTATCAACTCTACCAGCCTGTTTACAAATTTGCCTCGGGAGCTGAGGAGGCCATTTTCTTTACACTCTGCATAACAAAGAGTGGACTGTTTTCAACTTCACTGGCAGAGGAATTACGAGGAAATGATGTGTGGCTTTGAATTCCCTGTCCACTTAATTCTTTGTTAAGTCCAAGTCAATAATAATTAAGTCCAATAAAAACATGAATCATATCGCCTTATCGAAACATGAACACAAGGAACAAGAATACTGTTTTCATAAGACGGGGAAGGAGATGGGATCGACCAACGCTGGAAAGAGAAACATTACTTGTCTAAAACTCTAACAGAAGTACTTGGTATTTAAAAAGTTCTTTCCATCCCTGGATAAATCTGTCCGACCATGACAGGGAGATTTGGGCTAAAAGGTTAAAAGGCTAGTTAGCTACTGGCAGATACAGAGATATCAGCGTTTCGGTCAGTGGGTTTGAATCCCTGCGCTCCTGCTCAGAGGCCGTAGCGCTGGCAGCAAGAGCGGCTGTTCAGTTTAAAGCAGAAAACTTTTTTTTTTTTTTCCAGACGTTCTGCCCTTCATCCTACTTTCGAAACTAAATCTTAATCCGACACGGCAAAACACGAGCCGGACCCCTATCTGATGCCTCCCTGTCCCACCGCCCCGCACAACAGTGTTGACAGTGTCGTTATGTCGGCACACATCTCGTTCTCCCGACTCCTTTGTTGACGTCTCTCAACAAACGGGTGACGATGAATCATTCACCGGCATCGTGTATTTGCGAGTTCTTTTGTCTGTCGTCGCCGCCGTTTCTCTTGGCGTATACGCCGTAAGGTTGCTCCACTCGACTCACCGCTGATGGAGAAGAGGGTGTAGGCCTGTTCGCCCTCCACCGTCGCCACGCACTCCAGCGTGTGGAACCTCCCCGTGCTGACGTTCACGCGGCTCTCCACCTCCGTCTTGCCGAACAGCGGGCTGAACACGGTGATGGTGATGACGTCCTGCTCCTCCAGGGTGGCGTTCACCTGCTGGGAGCACCTGTGGGGGGGGGGGCACCGTTACAAGCCGTTATAATAATAATGCTCCATGCATGTCATATTTCTTGATTTCAATGCAATGTCATGATTTCAATGATTTGCGATTTAATTTGTGTAATATTTAATTTGCGTTTGTTGTTTTTTTGTCTTTATATCCAATAGTTACATTTCTTGTCCTACGCTAGACATAAACGATCAGGTAGGGTGAGGTCGCCTGGCAAGGCGCTACTTTGAGTTTCTGCACGTGATTTCCACACATACTGTACACACACTGCGCATCCATTTCTTAATGTTGAATCATGCAGAAATCAGGGAAACAGATTTAAGTTTTGTAGGATGTGCCATTCGTCAAGTGACAGCCAATCCCATATTATGCAATTCCTCTGGCTGCAGGCTACTATGCAGGAGGTCGTAACTGAAACCAAAGGCACAGCAGACACCGCTGTAGTATCCAAACCAAACACACACGCATGCACGTGCGCGCGCACACACACACACACACACACACACGCTAGTATCAGTATGACTACTTTGTCCACGTTACAGACCAGAAAAATGTGCATGTTTTCTTATAATCATGTGTATTATATTACCAGTTACCTCTACTGACCTAGCTCCAGGGCTAGCAAAAAAAGGATCTGGCATTGAGTGTCATACAGTACCATTCACCAGTTGTGTATATTTATAAGTTGGGGTTCTCCAACTCGTGACCATAGAGCAAACCAAATGGTTCGGTCCACTTCTCAATCACCTGTATAGTTCAGGCTGTGGTGCTGTGGCTCATCGATAAAAGTAAAATGTGGGTCATTTAATTTTAATTGAAAAGTGGCGGGATGAAGTTTAGATTATCACTCGCCGGTGACTCATTTGCCGTGCAGCCTGGGATTAGTGTTGCTATGGTCACCGGGTCTCCGCCCACTGTCCGCTTTATGTTTGACACGGGATGTACTTTTGTCAGATCAGATGTATCCAGGCAGACGCGGCACACTCCGCCAATCACAAGTCTTCTCAATCCCTTGCCACGTGTGACAAGGGATTGAGAAGACTTGTGATTGGTGGCGGAGTGTGCCGTCATCGCAATCAACCAATCACAAATTAGCCTCGTCGAAAACCCACCGGCCAACGTTCCCCCCCGCCCTCGACGCCCCATCCGTGGCTCGAGGAGGTTTTCATTTCTGCAGAACTAATTTATTTCGTGTCATCCAGGAAAGCTACGCACGGGAAGAGCTGGAGATGTTCTCTCACATTAAGTTCAGTTGAGCCGGCCAATTAAAGTTCAACTCAATCCCAGTGTGTGTGTGCGTGTGCGTGTGTGTGTGAACCTGAACAAACTGAATTTAAACACAAGCACATTGTGTTTGTGAAACTGAACTAAAAAAAACGTATTGTGCAATGTGTACACAGAAACTCTATACAGCGCACAATATAGAGCTATTCATTGCATGAAGTCATTTTGTCACAAATTTCCTCCTATTATGACTAGAAACTGTTATTTTCATCTGGTTTTTGTTCCCATGCCGTGTCACTAACTCTCAAGTTACTTTTAACGTGTGTTACGCCAAGCTTTCCCGTATTCTGCATTCCTGTTTTTTCCCGACCTGCCTGTTTGGATCCTGCTTGCCTGCCCTGCTTGTCGGATTGGTTTGCCTGAGTGACTGATCTCCCGGCTTTGACCATGTCGGGTTACAAAGTAAACTGAACTTTCCTCGTGATTCTGCCTGTCTCCTTGTCGTGCTTTTTGAGGGTTCAAACCTGCCAGTACCAGTAAGCCTTACGCATTTAGCAGACGCTCCCAAGCGCACAAATGAGGCCGAGAACAATGGAGGCCGAGAACAATACAAGCATACCATCAAAATTGGAGTAGCTAGAAAGAATGAGAAGAGTGCTGCGTAGCGCTAGCTTTGTTCACATGTCTAACTTCAGGACTGAAATCCATGCAAGCGTTCCAGGCGTTCATCCGGTCTCACCTGACATAGGGCTTCTCACAGTAGTACCAGGTGATCTGAGGGGCCGGGAAACCCTCGGCGACGCAGCGCACCTGTCCGTCCACGGGCCCCTCGTGAGAAACAATCTCCGGTTTACCTGCCGACCACAGCCAAATGTTACCGATGCGTCAGCAGTTAGCCGCCAAAAACCCCCGACAGCCGCGGTCTGAGGCGACCTTTGATGGACGCGAGATAACTGCAGGCGAGGCGGGGGAGCGAGCCTTGGAAAAGGTGAGCGAAATCCATTTCCTGCTGTGGCATGCTAGAAATATTAAGCTACGCACGGGGGTTGACATTCGCTACGTAGCTTGAGGGAGCAGAAAACCTTTTACACACACAAAAAAAGAAAATAAATGCTACGACTTACTGATTACAAAGACCGTGAAAGACTGGTTGACTGTTGCGTCGCCGTTGGTGGCGTGGAACGTGTACACGCCCCCTTCCGCCATTTTCAGGCGCACCAACCTCAGCTCGCTGCTGTACCTGTGCACAAAACAAAGACCACGTTTAGATTATAAACAGAGATTACCAAAAATAAAGCCACGTTTCAAGGCCACATTTCGAAAACAGCCTGGATGTTAGCAAATGCCGTAGCGAACCCTTTTCGTCCCTCATATTTAAACACGACTTATACACATAGCGAAATAGCGCAGCATGCTAAACATCTGCAAGGGCGGCGTCACACGGACCCTCGCACGCAACGTTGCTTTCTTCCTCTTTGTTGTAAAAGCCAGATCTCCGACCGGAGCCGCGGCGTTTAACTTTAATTTCCAGTACGTTTGCCAGTTGAGTCTGAAGTATGCCGCGGGCCGGGCCTTAAGCGCAGGTCGCCGCAACACCGAGGTGCGATCATCCCCATTGAGCCCTGGCCAGTTGGAAGGTGGTGTTACATTTCACTGTTGCAGGAATAAACACCTTCATCCCAGATTCATTAAAGGGAAAAGCCACAGGCCAAGGTGGGATGAGGACACACATGTGTGCTAACTGCTAAAGCCGCCCTCGAGCCAAATAGCCTTTGAAGGGAAATGACCAAATAATCGATGATGTCGTGCGATGTTGTGTTTCAAATTTGTCATGCGTCTCACTTGTTCTATTTCACTACGATAGATGTGCGGCATTATTAAATAAAGTTTTCTCTTGAAAAAACTTTTTTTTAAATCACTTATAAATTAATAAATGTCCTGACAACAGGTGACCAGGTGATTTTAAATAGTAATAATGAATATGTAATATACAGAACAGTGATGTATTTAAAAATATATCACTAAAAGCTAAAAAGCACACCTGTGTGGATCACACCTGCATTAATTGCATACCTGAATTAATTGCATATCTGTACAATACCGGATGTGTAACTCTGTGGAGGTGTTTCTGTGTATAGGTGTAGGAATTGCACACATTAATTAAAATACATAAATTGCGTATGAATTCTGTGCTTGCATGAATTGTTTCCTCTGTGCATTAGGTTACCCTTGTGACTTGTGTACCTGTGTGAATTGCGTTACCCGTGTGAATTGCGTTACCTGTGTGAGTGGTTGAAGGTGGTGATCACATGGTCGGTGGTGTTGGCCAGGGCGCGGCCCATGAAGTTCCAGGTGAAGCGGCTGGGTTTAGGGTAGGCCACCATGTTCACCACTAGGGACAAGCTCTCCCCCGACCGCACCTTGATGGTGCTGTTCTCCACCGGGTGGACGTGGATGAAACCTTTAGCTGGAAAACAGGAAAGGTGGAAGGTTTTGAGAGGAAATTCCCCCAAAGGAATCGGAGTACAACAGGGTGATCCTGGGTGGGTCTGTTCATGTCAGAGTTGAGGTAACTGTTCAGAGCTTTCCCATCTTGGCTGGTGTGTTTCACTGGATTATATCGATCACAGCGTGAACCTTACATCTGCAACTACACCCAATAAGCGTCCTTCTTTCCCCCCCCCCCCGAAACAAAAAAAAACAAACAACAAACATTAACAGTAAAAGTGTTGGCCGAAAATGTGTAGTGCTGTCATCGGTGAAGAACCGCCCCTCTCAGAGACTTGGGGGTATTTGTTTTGGCTCAGCGTGGAGCTGGCTGGGCTTCATCTGTCTTTCAGTGTTGCGAGTTGTTCTCCTCGGCTTTGGGAGCACATTCACTTGATTTACGGCGACTTGGTGACGCGTTGACTTCGATCTCCTTTAAGCCCCGTCGTCCGTCTTTACGATTGTATTTTTGTTCCCCATATGGTCCCGAGTTGGACGTTTATGTTCAAGCACTTGGGACAACTACCACTTGGCCTTGCGCCGATTCACGCTCACCACTTACGGAAATCTATTTATATGTATACCTATTTCATTTAGACTATATATATTTGAATACCCAGTTAGCACAGTTGATGAGGAATATTATTCGATCATTTAGTACAATGTCTTGAACACTGTTCGTATAGTATGACCAGGGGTTAGTGCAGTATGTTGGTACAGTATGAGTTAAAACGGTTAGCATAGCACAGTGCCAGTGAACCCAGTGTACTCATTTAGACCCACATGTATTTGAATAAATACATGTGGGCAGCAGCGGGCCCCTTACCGTAAACGTCCAGCCAGACCGACTCGGCGCTCACGCCCTTCTCGTTGAGCGCCTCGCACGTGTAGCGGCCGACGTCCTGGGCGCGCACGGCGTCGATGCGGAGCACGGCGCTGCGCACGTGAGCGAAGGTCTCGGCCAGGATGCGGGAGGCGCTGTCCACCTGAGCTGGCTGCTGTGGATACCAGACGGCACCCTGTCAACGCCCAGAGATCTCCAGAGATTAACCCCGTCTGCACGACTCTATCCCCGCCACACTTACACGTGCGCACACGCGCACACACACACACACACACACACACATGCACAAATATACACAGGCTAATAGACACACACACACACAGTTAAACACACACATACATTATATGCGTGTGTAGGCATGCGTATGCACATCCAGGCAAAATGGCGTGCACATTAAGGTGACATGTCTGTCTCAAGATGAGAAATGTTACACACGTACAACACATTCCCCGCATACGGGCACACATCGACATGCATACACATGCTTTGTTCCACTGTCTCTCATTCACGCAAACACACACACACAAACAAACACAGACACGCGCATCCGTACATGTAGAACTACACGTCCTGAATTACTACGTACAGACACTTAGCAACAGAAACATAAACACACATACACAGAAAAAAACAATGACAAATACAAAAGACACACACACACACACACACACAAACACACACATGCAACCATACATGCAGAAATACACATGTAACCAAGTTCTAAAACTTAGTTTAATGCTATAAAACCATCTCATAAGAGTCCCTATAGAAGACAACCTTATCCAATTAAAAGCCTCATACATACAACCGTGTCCCATCCTAATCCAATGGAAAGCCTCATACGTTCAACCTTATCCAATCACAAGCATCAACCCAGACAACCTGGCCCAATCACAGACCACCTGACGTGTCAGGTCGGAAACCACAGTAGCTAGCTATCAATAAATGAGATAGTTCGTTATTTTTTTACCAACACAGCAAAGTGAGCAAAGCTTCGCTGACCTGCGCACCGCAACCGTAACACCGTAACACCGTAACATTACCGCGCAGAGCGGTTTGACAAGTCATCAGCGCCCGCCAACTTTTCGACCGGTTCTGTCAGCCAAGTCTTAAAATAAGCACTTGTGTCTTCCAGCCCATCGCCATTGGCGTCTAACCGCCTAATGCGATTACACGGTTGTGGTTAATTTCATAGTCAGCGTTCAATTAAAACTCTCCAACCGTCACGTCACACACACCTAGTAACACATCACTACACACCGCGTCACTCAGACTCCTACTACTCATCCCTTTCCTTCACCTCCCACACCTCTAATGAACATGTTTGTTTAGTTGTCAGTCCAGGTATGTGTAACCGTCAGCCATAAACGGTACATTTCCAGGCACCGATCCAGGCGGCGGACGCAAACGAGCGTGCGAGCTAGGCAAGAAAAGCTGCTCACCGAGCCAGGGGGGGTGATCCACTTGAGCTTGATGTCCCCGTTGGCGTTGCTGGTGTTGCAGGCCAGGGAGAGGCTCTGTCCCTGGGTCAGGATCACGCGCTTCGGGGCCTGGAGGTGGATCTCCGGAGGGGCGACTGGGACTGTGCCAAAAATAATAAGAATAATATTAATAATAATAATAATAATAATGATGATAATCACGCATTGTAATCGTCGTCAGCATTCTTTAGCATTCATCATCATCATCGTCATCGTCATCATCATCATCATCATCATCATCATCATCATCATCATCCTCCTCCTCCTCCTCCTCCTCCTCCTCCTCCTCCTCCTCCTCCTCGTCTGATTTTAGACTATTTTAATGTCATTAAGGAGCAAGTACAGTGTGAAGGCGTCTCGCTCAAGGATGCTTACAGGTGAGGTTATGGACAGGTGGGGGGAATCGGGAATCGAACCCAGGAATTGGCTGGGAGTCGAAACACCCTAGCCACTACCCTAGCCTGCCCCATAGTTTGGAGCAAATCTCCCCCCCCCCCCACACCCACACCTCCACACACACACACACACACCCAAACCCTCACCGGGGCGGACGGTCAGGTCGTAGGGGCGCGAGCGGACCCGGGCGTCACCGAGGCGCCCGGTGCACACGTAGCAGCCCTCGAAGGCCTTCTCGGTGCTGTAGATGGCGACGCCCTTCTCCAGGGACGCCGAGTACTGGAGGCCCGGGGCCAGCGCCCCGCCCTGGCAGCTCTCCAGCTTCAGGTCCACCAGGCCCGGGTCGGTGGCCAGGCAGGGGATGGAGGCGCTGTCGCCCACCCGCGTCAGGATGCTGAACACCATGGACCTCCGGAAGGCGTTGTCAGGGTCTGCAGAGATAGCATACCGGGCTTTAGCATGCGGGCGTATTAATACGTTTAAAATGTGGATTATTAATCAATGTATTGTGGATTAATCTCACACTATAATTTGTGTTATTGGTTCTTTATGGATAATTGGCCCGTGGGTTGTAGTTACTGTGCCGGGCGGCGTTCATAAGTTGATCCCCAACAATAACTAAGAATAAACCGACTTGTACGACTACTGGCAGCGGTGCCGAAAAATACCTGGTTCCTTGCTCTTTCACCTGTACACAAGCGCCCACACACACACACACACACACACGCACACACACACACACACACACGCACACATATGCACACACACACACACGCACACACACACGCACACACACTCACGCACACACACACACGCCCATGCAATAACCGCCCATGCACCCACACTTACACACACACACACGCCCACGCACTCCCTCCCTCACGCACGCACACACACACACACACACACACACACACACACACAACTGGTAAACTTCCCCAAGTGTGTTCAGCATCAGGCAAACATTTTGCCTTCCAGTTATGGCAGGACGCCAAACCAAACCGAGAAAGCTTCAGAAGCAAACAAAAGTTTTTTGTGTGCAGTCGGTCAACCCTGTCTGCGCTCCCTGTCCACGGTAGTGGGGCAGACTGTGTGTGTGTGTGTGTGTGTGTGTGTGTGTGTGTGTGTGTGTGTGTTCATGCCATCACCCTGATCTACACACACACCCGCCTACATCGCCCCTGTGATGCTACTCAAAACGTGACCGGATTAACGCCACGGCAACACCGGCAGACACGTCAACAGACATGTCTGCTGTTGCTGTCTGTCTCTCTGTTTGTTGTTTGTCTGTCTCTCTCTCTCTCTGCTTCTGCCTATGTATCCGTCTGTCTCTCTCACTCTGTCTGTCTGTCTGTCTGTCTCTTCTTCTGCCTATGTATCTGTTTGTCTCTCGCTCTGCTTCAGCCTATGTATCCGTCTGTCTCTCTCACTCTGTCTGTCTGTCTGTCTCTTCTTCTGCCTATGTATCTGTCTGTCTCTCTCTCTGCTTCAGCCTATGTATCTGTCTGTCTCTCTCTCTCTCTCTCTCTCTCTCTCTCTCGATCGTGCTAGGTTTCTGCCCGTCTCTCTTGTTCTCTGTCTCTCTCTTTTCTTCTGCGTATGTATCTGTCTGTCTCTCTCTCTCTGCTTCAGCCTATGTATCTGTCTGTCTCTCTCTCTCGTGCTAGGTTTCTGCCCGCCTCTCTTGTTCTCTGTCTGTCTGTCTCTTCTTCTGCCTATGTATCTGTCTGTCTCTCTCACTCTGTCTGTCTGTCTGTCTGTCTCTTCTTCTGCCTATGTATCTGTCTGTCTCTCTCACTCTGTCTGTTTGTCTCTCTCTCTCGCTCGCTCTCTCTATGTTCCTGCCTGTCTCTCTTGTTCTCTGTCTGTCGGCCTTATCTGTTTCTCTCTCCCTCACTCTGCCTGTTTATGTCTGTCTGGTACCTCACATGAACGCAAGCGTGCGCACACACACGCACGCACACACACACACACACACACACACACACACACACACACACACAACCCCCCCCCCAGTACCTCTCACGTAGACGTAGATGGAGGCCTGCTCGCCGGTGCTCTCCTCCAGGCAGACGTAGCGCCCCATCTGGAGGGGCGTGGCGCGTTGCACGTGGAGGACCGACGCGCCGGGGCTCCTGACCTCGCCCCGGACGCGCGGCCCCCCCTCCCGCTGCCACTGCACCACCCGCTGGCCCGAGCAGCGCAGGCTGAGGGGCCCGTTCAGCGGCACCACCAGGTGGGCGCCGCTCGGGGCGATGGTGGGCCGGGGCCGCCCTGGTAGACCGGCGCACGGAGGGA